>OV277870.1:31690241-31955417 GCA_922989275.2 Gari tellinella
CGTTTTGGGGAGGGGGCACTGTAATATCAACAATGCCCACATGTCTTTTGTTTATGTCTTAATTTCCACATTGTCGCTGAATGAATGTCTAACTGTAGTCTCCAGTCACTGGCCGTTAGTTCATTCCGCTAATGCTATTAAGATCAGTGTCATATGGTATAGCTGAGAATTAAAAAATAGCGATCTAAACGATAAGAAAGCATGAACTCGCTATATTCTTCCTGTAATTAACTCGTTCAACTCTTAAACTTCAAAGGTACTATGTTAGTTTTAAGTTGGTTCTTGTCTTTTATGCTTGCGTCAACTGTCCGTCCGTGTGTGCCAGTATTGTCCGAGGCATATCACATTTAGTATTTAAGAACTTTGTGACCTTGACATTCGACCTCAATTTTAGTAAAAGATTGTCTGGAGGATATTTAGCATAGTACGTCAACTAGGAATACAAAAATTGGTGTGAGTACGTTATACTTTGGCTTGTATCATATTTAGGTTACTGTGACTTTGAACTTTGACCTAAATTCTAAAAAACATTTTGTCCTGAGTAAACTTTCAACACCACATCAATTAGATATTCTGATATATCGATTTCAATTCAACTTTAATTGTCATTAAACATATATAATGTTCATAGCCATATAACAAATATGATGTCTGAGTACATCATGGGATGACGGAGTATGCTATGTGTGTGTTTTAAGGCCAAAAATAAATATTTTTCAAATTCACATCATCTAGTATGTCAACTTTTGTGTGAGTTTATCCTTTGATAGAGGATTGTCCCGTACCATTTAAGTGCACTGTAATTTTTACTTTTGACCTAAACTAGAATAAACTAGACTGCGTTTTTTTAGAAAACATTTTTCTCACATAACTACCCCTGTTTTCTATAAACTCGCTTAATAACATTTCAATTCTAGACTCGTTTGAGATCAGCTTGTCTTAAACATCGACTCATGACATATCCTATATGTCTCCCCCGTATTCCCACACCCAAATGGTTTCTTCTATTTCTACTTGTTTCTCCCGAACAATCAATACCGATTATGACTTGGAGGGCTTGGGCCACCAAAACTTATATAAAATGCGTCATTTCCAAGGTCCAAAAAATACAATTTTTATTCCAACCACAGGTGCCACCTAATATTTCCCACAAAGATACACCCTTGCACAAGTGAAAAATGCAGAGAAAACAGGGGGTCATTTGGCATATAAGAAAATTCTCTTGGCTTCAGTGACATGACTGGTGTTTTGCCACATTTTGAAATAGGCACCGTCTAAAACAGGGACATGTCACTTCAGCTCACATAATTTCTCCCAAAACCCATCTATCACGACAGAAAGTCTTTGTATCTATTCTCTAGCATCCATGTATTACATAAAAGGCTCAAAACAGTACATATTTCTTGACAAAAAGCTATTCTGAGGCAAACAGTTTGGCACTATTTCTTTGCCGGACTTCTTTCGACTACACCATGAAGCACTTCCGGTCTATTTGGTGGCCCTTTACCTGGAGGCGCTGTCAGGGTAGAGCAATGATAGTCTTTTAGGGGCAAAGTTAAACGATCATAGATAAAAAATAAGGTGAAAGAGAGTGTAAAATTAGGTTAGTTTATTTACAAATTAAAACAGTTCTGACATTTAGTTGGTAACCACACCTAGTTCACTCTACAATGCATCTAGACTGGGGCTTGACTTGAGCTGATATGGTACACCATTGCAATACCTAATGGTTCTAGGGATAAAGGAATTCAAGTGATGCTGAGTCCTTGACTGAGGTATTGAGAAATTTGAGTTCCTGGTCGACGTGAGGTGGCGATGATCGACATAGACCAGATTTCCTTGCCTCTGTATAGCGTGACCAGGGAGCTGTTTATTCTGCGTTTCTCAAGTGTGCACTAGTTCAGTGTATGCAACATCTGGGTCACGCTACCTGTATAGTCAAAATCATTCATGACATATCGGGCAGCAGCTCGTTGGACTGCCTCAACTTTATAGGAAAGAAATTTTTGACATGGGTGCCAGACGACAGAGCATTATTCGAATTCTGGCCGTACATAAGTGTGATAGGCAGCTTCTTTAACTTTTAATAATTGGTTTTGATATTTCTTTAAATGAATCTAAGAGAGATTTTTATTTTTGCTACTGTGTTGTTTATATGGTCCGTCCAGTTTAAGTCATTGGTGATGGTAACACCTAAATAATTAGCTTTTTCTGTGGTTTTGAGGACTGAACCGTGAAGAGAGTAAGGATAAGAGACATGTTTTTTCTTTCTAGATATGCGTAGAACCTCACACTTGTCAGTGTTGAATTCCATTGTTCAGTCATTTTCTCATCGCTCCAGTCTGTCTAGGTCACTTTGTAATTGTTGTGAGTACCTTATTGTAAGATACACACTTATATCGTTCGCAAACAATATGGTGCGGCTTTTGACACTCTCTGGCAAGTCATTTGTGTACGCTAAGAAGAGGCAGGGACCAAGAACAGAGCCTTGACGTACGCCCGACATCACTTGGGAGTACATCAGAAACATGACCTTCAACTGCGACCCTTTGAGGTCTGCCTGAAAGGAAGGATCTGATCCAGTTATTAACCGGTGGATTCACTCTAAGCTGGGTTTTGTGGATACGACTGAGATGGTCCACTTTGTCAAAGGCTTTGGAGGAATCCATTACTATAACGTCTGTTTGTTCCCCTTTTTCAAGAAAGTCAAATATTTATTGGCTGAAGCTAAGTTGTTGCGTCTCACAGTTTCTTTTTGACCTGAAACAATGCTGAAAAGGAGATAGTAGGTCATCTCGGTCGAAGTAGTCCATCAAGTTAGAGACTATAATGTGATCCATTTTCTTGGAGACAATGCAGGCCGATAGTTACTTAGTTTGCATCTCAGTCCTTTTTTTAAAACTGAGGCTATAAAAGCATTCTTCCAGTGAACTGAACCCTTGTCAAGTGATAGTTGGAAGATATAGGAGAGAATAGGAGCAACTTCCAGGTGTAACTCCTTAAGCACTCTTGGTGATATTTGGTCTGGTCCTGAAGCTTTGTTTGGGGAGAAACCGCGGAGAAGCTTCTCTACGCCTTCAACAGATATAAACACAGGCGACTGAGACGGCGTATGAATCTTCACAGTAGAAGCTATGTTTGTACAGGCATTTTTCAAGCTAAGTTGTGGTGGTTTGGAAAAACAGACTCATATTCACCGTGTAGAACGCCACCTGCGGGGGTACTGTAATGTGGCGTACGCGGGGTCTGTAACTGTATAGGGAAAAATGAAAGTCGGTGAGTGAAAACGAATCAAACGTATCAAACATGCATCGAAACTTATACAGTTGTACAATCAGATCCGCTGATTCATACCTGTGCATGTTATTTGGACGATTGGTAAAATTACCACAGAGTGACAAATCCACCGTTCTTCAAACTGTAATTAAACTGTGCATTTGGCTTGTTTGTTTATTTGGGTTAATTACTCAGAAATGAAGTATGGACATATACTGGGGAATTAATTGATACGGTTAATGACTTTAATTATCTAGGCACAGTTTTTAGTTATATCGGTAGATTCTCGAAAAATCAAGAACACTTAATTGGGAAATCTTTAAAAGGTTTAAATGAATTATTGTATAATTGTAAGAAAATGAAGTTAAAGCCAAAAATGTTATGTCAGTTGTTTGACTCTTTCGTTGGATCTATAGTAAGTTATAGCTCAGAGATATAGGGGTTTGGTAAGTCAAAAGAAATACAGACAATACATTTGAAATTTTGCAAAAGATTATTAGGGGTGAGGTTAAACACAAGTTCTAATGCTGTGCATGGTGAATTGGGTCGGTATCCTTTATATAGTTTACGGTATGTCCGTGTTATAAAGTATTGGTTAAAACTAGTGAATAATAATGATAACATTTTAATTAAAGCATATCAGCAAGGACTAGATGATTGTGAAAAAGGGCACAATAATAGGGTTGCAAGTGTTAAGAATCTTCTGAACAATTATGGATTTGGGTTTGTCTTTTATAATACCAATCAGGTACATATAAAGATATTTCCATATGTTTTTAAACAAAGGATTATTGATAGTTTTGTCCAGCAGTGGCATGTTTCAGTTGAGTACAGTCCTGTTCTAGATACTTATAAATATTTGAAAAACAATATTGAATATGAAAATTATTTAGATATTTTACCTTATTCGCTAAGATGCATATTTCTAGAATAAGATTGGTCATCACATTCTCTCAGAATTCAACGGGCAGATTTGCACGTAATCGATTAGCTCGCAATGAGAGAATTTGTTTATGCTGTAATTTTGGAGATATTGAAGACAAGTACCATTTTATATGCATCTGCTCTCGTTTTATAGATTTAAGAGTAAAATATCTGAAGAATTATTACTTTAGAAGACCATCAACGTTTAAATTTATTGAATTATTGAAATCATCCAACACATATGTTTTGTACAATTTAAGCTTATATATACGAGAGGCTATTCGAATAAGACATTCGTTTAATGAAATTAACTGATGTATTCATCGTCAACGGAACAACAGTTACTTTCTCATGTGTCACGTGATGATATTTATTTTATGAATATTTCTATGTGAATAAGATTATGTACTTTGTACAAATCTGAATAAAATATGTTCTGTTCTGTTCTGTTAAATGCAACGCAATTATAAGCACTCTGGTTAAACCTATATGAAGCGCCGGTGTGCATGCGAATGTATTATTGTCACTTTTTGACTTGGTCTTACCACTCTGCCAATTCGGCATGTACATGTATTAAGTGTATCGATAAACTAGATAATTTTATTTAAAGAACTGTTGTGTTCTTAATGAGAAACGAACTCTATCTTGCGCTGGTGTTTGTTCATTTATTGCGATGTGCTACTCTTACATATAGCAGATATATGTTTAATTTTAACTACTGTTTGAACTCAGATAGGTACTTACTTAATTATTATGCTATACCGGTATAAGACTTTGATAAGCGAATTTGGTGGCTTGCGATTTAGCGTTTGTCAGTATCAAGTTTGAAAACATTCATAACCTTTAAATTTAACATGGCTTGCTCCTGCAGTAACCGCTTTAATGTGGGTTGACCTTCATCTACCGTCTGTTGTCCAACTACATAGTCCTTGTGCCATTTGGGCTTCTTCTTGATCCTTGTGGACATTCGCGGTGGTGGCTTCGGTGGCAGTTTGGGAGGTAGGGATATTGCTCGGGGCACTGCTGTTGGTTCTTCCTCTACTGTGGCTGTAGGAACTGTCTCGAGAGTCTCACTATCATCTTCAATTTCTGGACCTACTTCAGGCTCATGATCAACTGCTTCAGCAGAAAGTTCACCTGTTTCACTGCTTCACCTGTTACTGTCTCATCTACAACTTCATCTAAAATCTCAATAACCTCTGGTTTCTTAACTACTAAACTGTGACCGGCCGGTCCACTATTTGAGTAGGTTACGACATACTCAACATCACTCTCTTCACTATCACTATCATCAAAATTATTTCCTAATACAACTGGATTCTTTATTGTTCCTGGCACATCTGAATTCTTCCTACCAATCCTAGGCTTAGGAACTGGTTTATCCAGATCACTCTTGAGTTTCTGTTGATTTTCTCATGGATCTGGAGGCTTATATGTTTCCTTAGCTGCAATACCTGCATCAATGGGTAGGAGATGATTCCTGTGAAGTCTCCTCCCTGATCCATTCTCATCCCTAACAATGTAAACTGGTATATTCTCATTAGGCTGACCCACCACTTGTGTAAGCTTGCTGCTCAAACCTATCTGCAATCTTATGTCTGCCTTCAAAAGACAAGATTGTTATTAGAACAGTGTCACCTACTAGAGCGGCCTTAGCCTTTTCTTCAAACTGTACTTTCTGTTTATGACGAGCTTTGGTGAGTGCTTTATTGGCCAAATCATGTGACACTTGTAATCTCTCTTGAAGGTTTTTTAAATAGTCTGTCGTAAGGGAATCTGAATCCGTGTCAAGCTGGAAAACTGAATCTATGGGTAATCGGTGTTTACGTCCAAAAATCAATCCAAAAGGAGTGAAACCTGTAGATTCGTGTCTAGTTGCATAATATGCATATACTAAAGACGTTAAAAAACTTTTCCAATCTCTCTTCATTTCGGGTTATAGGGTTCCAAGCATGTCTAAAAGAGTTCTATTATACCGTTCTGTCTGACCATTGCACATGGGATGGTAAATAGAAGTTCGAGTTTTCTTGATGTACATATGCTTGCACAATTCTTTGATGAGATCCGATTCAAAGTTTCTTCCCTGGTCTGAATGTAAAATTGTAGGAATACCATAATGAAGTATGAAGTTGTTGAGAAGGGCTTCTGCTGTTGTTTTTGCAGTCTGATTTTTGGTTGATACAGCCACTGAGTACTTTTTATAGTGGTCCGTGATTACTAAACTGTTGTCTATGTTACCCTTGCATGGGTCAACTGGCAAAAAATCCATACACAGACGTTCTACTGGATAGCTAGATTCTATGTTGACCATAGGGGCCTTTGAAGGGATGGACTTTCTTCTTAAACATCTGCCACATTGTTGAACCCATTTATCAACATCATTCATGTATCCTGGCCAATAAAACCTTTCCCTGACAAGTGAGCTAGTCCTGTCTTTCCCAGGATGCCCGACTTCACCATGCAAGCCGTGCAAAACTTGATTCTTGTACACTGTAGGTAAAACTAATTTTTCGACCTCACATCCATTGTCCTGCGTCTTTCTGTATAAAATTCCCCTTTTCATGTACAATTTCTTAAAATTCCTTCTCATCGTGTGATGTTTTTGATCCTTTGGAATAAGGTGATTCTTTGGCAATTCTCTGTCTACTGTCGCACGGTACCAAATTCCAATAATTTCATCTTCTCTTTGATGTTTACGAATTTCTCTGATTTCAACTTGAGCCATAGTTTCACCTGAACTATCTGTGGCTTCAACAATACAAGTTCATACAAGGGAGAACTTCAATAAATGGTGTAACATGAATAGTGTTACAAATGGCTTTAATTTTTTTACTGTCAATGACTTCCTCTTATGTATCTGCTGATAATGGTAAACGCGAAAGTTTATCTGCGTCTGTAGCGGCCCTATATGTAACTAGGCCCCAAATGTAACTACGCGGCCCTACTTGTAACTAAACGGCCCTAAATGTAACTAAACGTCGTAACTAGGACCAATGACTGCAAGTACCAACTATTTAAGGTGAATTTATGGCTTTTGTAATCATGATCACCACCATCATCATATTCAACACCATCTTTGCGTCCACTTGTCTGTCTGTCTGTCCGTCAAAACTGTTTATATGTCACGATAACTCAGGTTATTTACATATTAAGTATGTATACATGTACTTGGTATCTTGAGTGAAACAAACTTAAATAGTTGGGATTGAATCTGATCGAAAGAGAGGTTTCGATTTCTTGCTTGTACGGGTACGTGTACGTGTAGCTCGCTTTTTGTACAGAATACCATCGTATACGGTTATCATCGTTTTCTTTGATTTATTGAAATTAAAGGAGTTAAATATCATTTAAGGTGACACGGTTACACGTTATAATCAACAGATCAAACAGTCTATCTATCTATCTATCTATCCATCCATCCATCCATCCAACCACTTTTTATTGGACCTTCACCAAACTTGCTAAACATTTTCATTAACATGAAATCTAGGTCCTGTTTGATCACTGCTAAATCGCATGAGGCAAGTTTGAGTTATTTCCCTTGAATTTTTTAAAAAAAGGACTGTTTCAGCTTTGTCTGCTCTCTAACACGAACAGTTTATATTAAATATTCATCAAACTTGCTGAAAATGTTTATTTATGTAGAATTTAGGTCCAGTCTGATTACTACTTAATTCGCATTGAGGCATGTCTGAGTTTTTTCCCTTAAAGTATTAAAAATTACTGTTTCAACATTTTTTGCTTTCTTACATAAATAATTGTTATTGGACTTTATTGGTATAAAATCTAGGTCACTCATGTTAACTACCAAAATCGCAAAAGGCGTATTGGAGTTATTGCTCTTAAATGATTAAAAATTACCTGTTTCAGCCTTGTCCGCTTTCTAACTCAAACTATTTTCATTCAACTGTATTCGATTTGTTTTACCTGAATTTAATACCAATAAACAGTTTCAGCAAGTTTGATGATGGTCCAATTAAAAGTGTTTGTGTAAGAAAGCAGAAAAGGCTGAAACAGTCATTTTTAATATTTCATGGGCAATAACCCAGACATGCCTTATGCGATTTTGGTAGTTATTGCGCTTGACCTACTTTTTAGATAAAAAAACAAAAGTATTTGTGTTTTGGATGGATGGATGGATGAATGGATGGATGGATAGGTCTTTTTTATCACTTACTTGAACTTACAAATTCCTATTTACTCACAGCATATATTCAGATTGTTCTCAAACACGCATGTAGCCTGTTTTAAGTTTCCTTCTACTAGGCTGTAGAAAACACGTCTTATAGTTCATATTCATAACTGTATAAAGAGGAACGATTTCCTTCAGTTGAGGAATAAATTTAAGGCGTAAACGAGTGTATTTATGTGGTAATGGATAAACATAAAAAATTGATTGACACATACAGCTTCCAAAGATGATCAGGACCAATATCACCTGATATAGTATGTGCATATTCATCCAACAGTAGTGACCCGTCTTGTTAACTCAAGTCAACATAGCAATTATCAAATTCAGTCGCTATAATATAATATTGTGGATCATCCGTCTGTCAATCAGAGTCCCAGTCACCTATACAATATGTTCTATATTTACAAAAATGGTTCATGCGTCTTCGTAACATACGTGAAGACAGCAAATATCCTCAAAATCAGTTGATTAGTTCGAATCCCAGTCTGGTCATTTGGATTTTTAATTTGGGGAAGCCTTTGGTGTAACTTGCGAAAGGTCGGTGGTTATACCCTGTTGCCGATTTATGACTGAGACAGTTTATAAAGGCTTCTGGGTCTCTCTCCACCTGTTATTAGCTGGGCGTCACGATATGACTTAAATACAAATCCAATCAAATCAAAACTGGTCAGCAAAAACAGTCTCTAGAGTGTACTTATCCGTCAGCCAATATAAGTTCAGAGCTAATAAATTGACTATCAATTAATAATTATTTTCTTCAGTATTCGAGCTAAAACGCGTCTTGTCAATATTGATAAACCTAAAATATTATCAATATTGGTCACCAAAGACATTAAAATAAATCAGGGACAATAACTCTTTATGGACTATTCCGAGTTTACCCATTATCAAACTATACTTTCTATCAAAATATTATGACGATTTATGAACAAACCAGGTTACAAGAGTTACCATGGTTAAGTTTTGCATTTTTTTTAAATCAAGGTAAAGTAACTGTTGACATAATGATCAGATTCAATCCCAACGCTTTAAGTTTGTTTCACTCAAGATACCAAGTATACATACTTAATATGTAAAGAACCTGAGTTATCGTGACATATAAAAAGATTTGACGGACAGACAGACGGACAGGTGGACACAAGGACTTTAAATAAAGATGGTGTTGAATATGATGATGGTGGTGATCATGATTACAAAAGCCATAAATTCACTTTAAATAGTTGGTACTTGCAGTCATTGGTCCTAGTTACATTTAGGGCCGCGAAGTTACATATAGGGCCGGAGTTACATATAGGGTCGTTTTTTGTTACAAGTAGGGCCACTTTTTTTTCGACGTCATTTCGACGTTTAGTTACATTTAGGGCCGTTTAGTTACAAGTAGGGCCGCGTAGTTACATTTGGGGCCTAGTTACATATAGGGCCGCTACATGTGTCTACATTTTTGACACCAGGTATGTATAGAATCTTGAAATCATAATCACTGAGAGCAGCTACCCATCTTTGACCTGTTACTTCAAGTTTAGCAGACGTTAGAACATACGTAAGAGGGTTGTTGTCTGTGTACACTATAAACGTGTTCCCTAAGAGGTAATCCGAAAACTTTTCGGTAACGGCCCACTTCAAAGATAAAAACTCTAATTTTAGGCGCTGTAGCTTTTTTCAGATTTGGTGAGACCACGACTAGCGTAGGCAATGGCTTTCTTAAGTCCGTCCTGTTTCTGGTACAAAACTGCTCCGAGACCTTGTGAACTGGCATCTGTATGTAATTCAAATGGAAGATTGAAGTTTGGGTAAGCTAATACAGGCGGAGTGGTTGAAATGGTCTTGAGTTTGTTAAATGTTTCCTGATGAACATGTTCCCATTTCCAGTTTTCATAACACTGTGGTTTACTCTTAGACTTCTTGGTAGACGTTGGTGGCAGTATGTCTGACAACGGTCTTGTTATCTTCGAAAAGTCTTTCACAAATTTCCTGTAGTAGCCACAAAAGGCTAAGAAAGATCTTAATTCATCCGGATTCTTTGGAGTTGGATAGTTCTGGATTTTAGTGAGTTTATCTGGGTCGGTTTCAATTCCGTCCTCACTAACGACATGGCCTAAAAAATTGAATCTTTTCTTCAGGAAAAAACATTTCTCTGGAGAGAGTTTAATACCTCATTCCTTAAGCCTTGTCAAAATCAAATGGAGCCTTTCAAGGTGCTGTTCAAAACTGTCACTGAATATAATAAGGTCGTCTAAGATTATGACACAGATTTTCATATTGTAATCGCCTAGGCACTCTTCCATAAGGCGCTGGTAGCTTGCGGGACTATTTGAAAGGCCAAAAGGCATGCGATCGTACTCGTAAAACCCTAAGGGACCTACTGTGAATGCTGTTCGCTCTTTGTGTGTTTCCTCTAAATCCACTTGATGATAACCGCTCTTCATATATATTGTCGAAAAGAATTTCGCTCCGTGTAAACAATCAAAAATGTCTTCAACTCTTGGAAGTGCATATGCGTCCTTAATGGTTCTATTGTTGAGGCTACGATAATCCTCAGCTTCCCTGATTTTTAACGGACTAATACAATGTTTGACACCCATGGTGATTTCGATTTCCGAATGACTCCAGCTGCCAAAAGTTGCTCTAAATGTTGTCTAACTGCTTGTACCATTCCTGGGAGTACTCTGCGATGACGCTGTTTAAAAGGTCTTTCATCATGAAGTTCTATTCTGTGTTTAAAAAGTGTACAATGTCCAATGTCATTATCTCCAGTTGAAAATATATCCTGATGGTGTTTCAGTAAATCCATAAGTTTCTTCTCCTGTTCATTTGTCAATCCTTCACCTACATGTATTTCATCCATAACGTTAACTTTCTTTTCTCCTTCCATTTCCTTTAAAACTTCTTCATCAACCTTGACTGGTTGCAGTTCAGCTATAATTGCTCTTGGAGCAATGTTGACAGTGTTTGTCGTCAAGTTGGAAATGTTTACTAAAACTTCTTGTTTGTTGGAGTTATCAAAATATACAACAGCTGGCGTAATGTCGATAAAGTCTGGTAAAACTGAATTTGATGTTTCTAAAATCAAAGCACATGTTGGCTGATGAGCAGTGTCCTTGTTGGCATAAACATCTAATATTTATGGATTAATTTGGACCAATCTGAACCCTCTGAGTCTCTGCACTCCTAATAGTGGCTAACTTATTTTTGTTTCTTCTAAGTTCTCGTTCACGAAGAGAAATACACCTAAATGCTGTATACCAAGGTGACAAAGTGTTGCTCTTTGTAAGAACTGAGCTCCATGTTGTTCCTTACAATTGTTCAAAAGTTCATTTAAAACAAGTGTACCAAGTAGAAATGGCGTAGACTTGTTGTAATCTGTTTGTTGTACAACTAAAAATAAACATTTTTGTTATTTTGAATCTTGAATTCCAATTGCTTCCAATTCAGCTTCAATGTATCCTTTGTAAGGCAGTTGACTTCCGTCAGCGCATTCAATATTAACAAAATTGTCCAAAGGTTTAATTTCTTTATGTCCAAAATAATCTTGAAGAATTTCTCCGAACAAGTTGAGACACATGAACCGATGACACAAAGTGCTGTTGCTGGAACATTATCTACTATAATATCAACTTCCATTGTTTCACCCACAAGTTTTGGGTCTATCTTCTTGCTGGTGTTGCTATTCTGACCCGTAATAGAAGCACTTAGAACAATCTCGGGCGAGATGGCCCAATTGATGGCAGGCAAAACATTCCATATTTTCTAATGGTGTTCTTATCCTGTATGAATTCTGACCACGTCCTTGACCGACAAATGGTCCATGACCTCTAAGTCTACTGCTCCTAGCACCCCGGAAGTGTTTTTGTCCTTTCCATCCAACTGGTCTAAAGCTTCTCTGTTGCTGTGGTGAAGGATAATAATCATGTTGAGAGGTATAACCATAGTTTGGCTGATATGATGGACGGTAATAAGAGTCCCTCTGACCCGACATCTGTGGTTGCATATGTTGTTGATGTCTCTGTTGCTGCGGCTGAGTTTGTTGGTATATAGGCTGCGTCTTTTCCGCTGACTTAGGCACAGTATCATCTTGTTGAGAATCAGGACCAAATTGATTCTTTTCTAAATTATCCATCCTTGAATTCAGTTTCTCAAGCATTGCAGTGATTTCACCAAGTTGTCCAGTCTTTGATTCTTCTTTCTTGATGATTGAATGACATTTGACTGTTGATTTCTTGTCCGACTGCGGGGAATCTTTCGATATAGCATCTTCCAGTCTGTCGAACTTCACGTTTAAAGTTGCGATAATCAGGCACTGTTTCAAATTTGAAGGCCGAGAGATTTTTCAGATGAGGACAAAGTCCACGGTAGACGACACGCTTCAACATTCCATCTATTCCAGTAAGAGCTTTCATCTTATAGCCTTTGCATGAATGTCTTCCAGTCTAATACAATAGTTGAGAATAAGACTCATCTGCCTTCTGCTTGCAGGCGTAAAACTTCTTAAAAATAGATTCAGGCGTTTCTACAAGGCCGTAGGTGCTATCAAAATTGTCTAAGATGTCGTCGATGGTAGGATTAAGTCCACAATATCTAAGTTGGTCCGCAGCATGACCACGCAAGGATCTTCTAATTGATTGAAGCAAGACTGCGTTGGTGTAAGTCTTCTCTGTCTTTAGAAACTTGACTTCATAAGCCCAAGTCTGATATGACACCTCTCCTTTGTTTTCCTCACCAAAAAATATAGAGATACGAGGTCCAGAAACATGAGACTTTGTTGTTTAACATCCTGCTGTACCAACTGTGTCTGTCGGCAATGTACCAACTCCATATTCAGTCATGTATTTCTTGAAGTCATCTAAGTCTTTGATCTTTGGCACGCCAATTGCTTTCATATACTCCACTAACTTGGCTGCTTCTTTTTTATCCATTGTGTTAACTTATATACACAATCACTAAGCACCAATGAATAAAAATAAATTAATAACCAGTTACAAATCTGGTAAAACACTATCACTGAACTTCACAAGTGCTTAAATTCAACCCAAGTTTCAATGTATGTAACTAAATCAAGTCAATGAGTTGGTAACACGGTTTACAAACTTCAATTGTGTAACATCAAATGTTCTAATCAATTACACTTAATCCCTATTTCCAACTAAAGAGCTCCTATCTCCTTACTCTTGAGTTTACAACACACTAAGTGTTTAAGATTAAAAGAATATCAATTATCAATACCTATTACACACTAAGTGTTTTCAGTTTAACACAGTTATGTATGTGTGTAATCACTATGTCAACAGAGTCATATAACCTCTGTGCATAAGTGTATAATTAAAGTCAACCTTGACTTCTATGTTGTATGATAAACAACTTCACTGTGGAGAATGTCTCATATAACTATAACTCTAATCAATATCAATATCTTCAATCATAATTGTCTCATATATGCTGCATGAAAATATTCAAGTCAACATTCACTGTTAATTTCTCAAGTTCACACTCATTATATATCACAATTCATAGAGTGAAACTAATTCTCAAAGTTTACTGTAAAATATGCAAGTAATGCACAATCATTGATCACTGTTCCAAGTTCCTCAAATAAAATCCATTTGCATAAAAACTATCATTGGTCACTGTACATTAACTATGAAATTCACATACATGTATATCACACCAAGTAATGAAACCAAAATACAACACAAAACACTATTTCAAAATGTGTAAAATTTATTCATATACAACAGTTATCTATATGTAATGGGATATGGGTCTACATTATATACTAAACAGGATCAGGTTCTACACTGTTTGACTAAAGGGTATGTTCCAAGATCAAAGTCAACACTGTTTGACTGAAGGGTAAATACTATTTGCTTTCAATGATCAGGATCTATACTGAATGACTAAAGGGGTAATTTGCTGAAAATGTACCTCTAAACTGATCTGGATCTACTGGCAAATATGAATTGTAATTTAAACCGGATGTACACTGTTTGCTCTACAGAGTTATCTCAAAGATCTGGATCCTAACTAAATGCAAGTTCAATAATGGGTATGACCAGGGGACTAACACAACACGAATCAAAAACTAATCTGGATCCAAGCAGATGTTAAAAGTTCAAACTCAATTTCTAAAACAAATTAATTCAAATTTAAATTCAAAAATCCAATTTTAAATTCAAAGTCAAATTTCAAATTAAATTTCAAATCTGATTCCAAATCCAATCCAAAATTCAAACTCAAATTAAATTCCTAATCTAATCTCAAATTTAATCCCATTTTCATTCTCAAAAGACCAAATTAAATTTAATTAATTAAATTTGTTTCAAATGATCTGGTTCCAAACAATCAGACTAATGATCTGATTCCACTCTCAATACTAATGACTAAGTCAGAATCCAAACTGTATTCTGCTAAACAAAAACAAATGAAAATATACTAACTTGTTATCCTGAGTTGTTCACTTCTGCATAAATGAATCGCTGAACTGCTCCGAATCAAAATCTAAAGCGCGCGAAAGCAAAGTTTTTATTTAGTTTTTATTTTATTCTTTTGCTATCACGATCCAAGCTAGTAATATGACTCGAACCGAGTATTATTACAATTAATTGCGTTAAGATGATTAGAAAATCTAAACAAGTTAACAAATGCTGAAATTCCAATGATCTTTGTATACAATCTGTAAAGTGAAATCACTATACAGGCAGTCAATATTTTATTTTATTCTTTCTACACTCAAATTTTAAGGTATAGATTATCGCTGTTAAAGTCCCATTGTGTTTTCAGACCTTTTCTTAATGTCTGAAATACAATAACGGCTAATAATAATGTTTGAACATTCTAATGGGCCAAACTGATCTATGAAATGATGAAGACGGACCTAAATCACCAAAAAGGGCGATTTAAAATCATAACAAACCGAAAATAGAACGTCTGATATAAACATTACCACACGGCTTAGTATCACGTGATACAGTCGGATTCAACTTCACCGTGTGCAAACGTTATCTACCTTCGCCCGTCCATCCATCAGTCAGTTAGACTATCACACTTTTTTGTCCGCTCTCTAACTCGAATATTTTTTATCCGATGTTCCACAAACTTGCTGAAAATGTTCATTGATATAAAATCAAGGTTTAGTTCGATTACTACTAAAATCGCATAAGGTATTTTTGAGTTATTGCCTGTTTATTAATAAAAAATGACTGTTTCAGTCATTTTTGCACTCTAAAACAAACAGCAAGGGGGCGTGAGCACTGTTGCATATTTCAGTATTGCTCATGAAAGGCTCAATTAAACCGAGTCTGCAATTTTCAGTATTTGCTTTGCTTTCTGTGCTTTCAAAGGATCTCCCCTTATTCAGATTTATATAATTCACAACAGCAGATGTTAAGTGCTTGTGTGGCGGCTGTAAAAAGTCGCCCCGTACTTCATTCTCAGTGTTGTTATACTTTCTGGTCCTTTGGAATCATTGATTTCAGCGCATTTAAAGTTGAAAGTTGAGTTCCGCTTAAGCCGGTGCTAGGGGGCGTGAGCACTGTTGCATATTTCAGTATTGCTCATGAACAGACTCAATTAAACCGAGTCTGCAATTTTCAGTATTTGCTTTGCTTTCTGTGCTTTCAAAGGATCTCCCCTTATATCTCCCCTTATTCAGATTTTTATCGGATATTCACCAAACATGCTGAAAATATTTATTCATATACAATTTAGGTCTGGTTTGATTATTACTAAAATCGCATGTGGCATATCTGAGTTTTTGCCCTTTATGTATTAGAAATTACTGTTTTCAGCAAACTTTGCTCTCCAACACAAATACTTTTTTTTTAATCTTCACCAAACTTATGGAAAGTTTTCCTTCTTTTCAAGGTTAGGTTTGAATCCTACTAAAATCGCAGGAGGCATGTTGGAGTAATAGCCCTTTAATTATTAAAACATGGCTGTTTCAGCCTTTTTTGCTCTCTAACACAAAGAGTTTTCATCGGATCTTCACTAAACTTGCTGAAATGCTTTATTTAAATAAAATCTAGGTCAAGTGTGATTATAACTAAAGTCCCATAAGGATTATCTTAGTTATTGCCCTTTATTAAAAAGGACTGTTTCACCATTTTTTGCTCTCTAACACAAATACTTTTTTTCCTTGACCTAGATTTAATACCAATACACAATGTCAGCAAGTTTGGTGAAGATCCAATAAAAAGTGTTTAACACGAGAGCAGAAAACACGAGAGCAGAAAATGCTGAAACAGTCATTTTTTAATTATTCAAGGACAATAACTCAGACATGCCTTATGCGATTTTGCTAGTTATTGAAATTGACCTAGATTCTATACTAATAAACATTTGTAGCAAGATTGGTGAAGATAAAAAAAGAAGTGTTTGAGTTAGAGAGCGGACAAGGCTGAAACAATTATTTTCAGCAAGCTCAAGGTATAGATCCTCCGTAATGTTTTTAATCGCTTACCCATGGTGAATAATATGTACACGTTGTCACTGGATCAAGTAGTGTTTAACCCTGTGCCCATTGGTCGTAACTTTACGGGAGTTTACAAACTGTTTGAATCTAGAAAGACGCCGCGTGACGCGGCGTCTCATCTGGATCCAAACTGTTTGACACTCGTCTTAAGGTTTGTTTAATTAAAACAATGCATAAATCTAAACTGAACAAATTTTGCAGACGACAATGTCAAAGCAGACGTCTGTGCAGCAGAATCAGGGTTAACAGGGTAATTCTCAGTGCTCCAGCTATACACATGTAACCGGGAGTAATCTGAACTAATCTAACATTTTCTCACTCATTTCAGGACCGAATGCTATGGTGTTACTACTGATTAAACCGTCTCTTCGAGGCAATTTAAATGAGTATGACACCATTGGGTTTAAAAGCAGAAATAAAGATTTTAGTTTTTCGAAATACTTCCGTTATCTGGAGCCCTGTATTTACAGAGTTGTCCTTCTTTCCATTCACAAGGGAGGCTTTTTAATTTGTGCAGCACAAAAATATTATAAATAAAATTTAAAAAACGAATTTCTTCGATAAAGCCGGTTTTTGTGAAAGAATCACGTCCTACGTAGTTCAAATGGGACCCAAAACAACCGTTTTATGCAGGTTTCTCAAAAACACAATGCGGCTTTAAATATGCGTAATAAAAACTGTTTGCGATACCAATACACTGTTTGTTGATTAATGTATGAGGCTTAAAAAATGTGTTAAGTGGGTGGGGTAAATAAGTATCACAGCAACTGATGCTTATGTTGATGCTACGAATGATATTTTTGTTGCCTCAGCAAAATACCGATTTGTTTTACAGTAAATTAAATAAGCAAGCTACAAATTTTGGACTGCTGAAAAGCAAAAACGCATGCACAACGTTATAATGCTATTGTTGCTGCTACCGCTGTCAAACTGAGTCTTCTGAAAACAAAAGCAATCCACAACTGTTGTCAACTGCTGTCAACCTGTTATTTTTAAACTGATTTGTTCACCTGAAATAAAATATTCCCTGAAAATTGCTGAGCTAAATGATAAGTAACTAGTACTGACCAGAATGAGCTGCACGCTCCAAACCAATGATCCGAGAAACTCTCTGAACCAAAACCACACGTTTGAGTCCAACTAGACTCCGAAACCTCTCAGCAACGAACTCTACTCCCTCTGAAACCTGAATTCACTCACGATTCCGCTAAACGCACCATAGACCAAAAATTTTGACCTGACTATGCACGACTAAAAAAGGAAGCTGACAGAAGATAGCTTTGATTGTCACAAATGATTGCAGATGTTAAATCCATCACCAACTGTAAATAATAAATGCAATGTTTAATGAAAACTGCATGCACTTTTACTTTTAAAAGAATTAATGTGCAGTGAAATGTGCGAAGTGACCCTTACACGCTACAATGACTCTTTCCCTTACAAAACCTCACAATAGCTGCTGAAATAACACTGGCCCTATTGCGTTAATCACAAATAAGTAAATTTCTGCTAGAAAGCAGCTAAACGCCAAATAACTGCGAAATGTTAATGAAAACGTTACATTAACATCTAGGGCGAGCCGTAATTAATTACAAAATAGCAGTCTAACACAGATATATGAATATTTACTTACAAATTTGATTTAAAAATATAGAAAAATAATAACTGGCATAGTCTTATTTATGTCTATTGCACTGTCGTTTAAATGTATATTGCACTGGGGAGTCTAGAAAGTCACAAAGCTCCAATGACTATACAAAGTCTAAGCACAGGAGCAGAATACTCCTAAAACTCACGATATCTTACCACATGCTCTCGCTACTACTCCACCATATCTCTTTAGCACAATACTGTCTCTGTTAGTCTGTGTGACCTCACAGTTAGCTATACCACTGTTCGATGACCTCACTGTTTCTGCATGATGAAATCACTGGGGGCTCAAAATGTAATGCCTGCCACTTTGGGGGAAATACCATGGACACGTTGAGTTCGGTTTATATTTACCCATCTCATCACCAGAACATACAAAAGGTCCATACATTTACAAACATGACTCATCCACCATAATGTCTGCTCATGTAAGCAAAACATTTCTAAGTGCCAGTGTCGTAAACGCTACTAGTTTCTAGAGACCAGTTGCGTAAACGCAACTAGTTTCTGGTTTCCAGTGTCGTTTAAGCAAACATTTCTGAGTGCCAGTGTCGTTTAAGCAAACATTTCTGAGTGCTTCAACATTTTTTCTTTATATTGGCCACTCTTCATTGGGGGAGGGCACCACCGATTTTTTTTTCTATTGATAACTTGTTTTTCTTTTTTCTCTTGGATGTGCGCTAAAACAACGTCTGGCGTTAAATAAAGTAACATTACTGGCAAAAAAAGAAAAATAACTGGCAAAATACCCCCCCTTGTGCCTCAACTGTTCCTACAGGCCTGGAGCGAGCAAAGAAATTTGCCAGAAATTTCTACATTCAATAATGCTGTATTTAGTGACTGGCTGTATTCAAGGCTATAACAAATAAGTCACAAAAGACAGGCGACTGCTTAATGCAACATCAAAATAATGCAGACAGTTCATATATATCTATATGAGTGTTCTGTATTATTTTATGCTGCATTCAGTAACATCCTATATTCAATGATAAAAACGGGTATTCTATTGAGATCTCTAACAGGTGACTGCTTAAAACTGTATATATACAGCTTATGCAGGCATTTCAGAGATCTATCAGCGTTCTCCAATTCACTCGAACGGGTCGAGAACAAGATACATGTCGTCAAGAGTTTGTATCAACAAGACAATTTCTATCGTTCCTTAAAGAAGGCTGAAAGTAAAATATTATACTCTTTTAGGTGAATTCTGCTTTCCTTTCAGTCTGCTTTAAGCTACCATACTAGAATATAAGATCTACTAATTGTGGTGCACACCGGCGCACTCGATTGCGGTACCAGGGGTCGTGAGTTCGATCACCTGCAATGCCAAGTCTTTAAAAAATATGGTTCGATGTATTGATCAGTGCTTTACTCCGGACAATGGGCATACAAAAAAAGATAATAATAAGAGTAGAGCTTCGTGCCGGAGTTTTATTTCATCCGCCCCCTCCCTCTGGGGAGCCAAATTAGCCCATTGATGATAGAAACAGGCGTAAACAATCAGTCATACTATGCATATTTACAACTTTATTAAATTGAACTATTTTCCTGAGTGGAAGAATAAATTTAATGCGTTATTTAAAATGAGCTAGATTCTATGAAGTAATTGGTTACACATGTATACACTAGTTATGGTAATGAAGAGACGAAGTTATAGACATGCATGATACTAATATACTCCTTTTCTATCAGATCTTATCGTCTACAAATCCGTTCACTGTAGGAGAAACTTTCCTAGCATTGGCTCTATTTTTAAGTGAAGAATACGTTATTCCTTCCCGATAAACGCGTGTGTGCATGATATAACAAGAACGTTAGTTGCAAAATTAATAATATAGAGACAGATCAGGTGCCGGGTAACCCGGCATCTGTATCAATGTCATGAATTTGGGAACTTTTCAAAGTATATGAAAACACTCTATGATGGTTTTGTATTGAAGAGCTATTTAAGATGAATGAAAAAATAGAAAAAGTGTACATTTTGGTGAACAACAGTTGGCTCTACGGCCATGTAAAATTTACCCCACCCACTTCCTCTTATTTTGTCCTTTTCAAACAGCCCGCTTCAATAAAACCCATTTTAAATGAAAACAAATATGATAATTTGGTTTTGTGTTATTTATTTCCTATCTATGGTAGTATTTCTTCATACAAAAACTAATTTAAGAAAAAAAAGGCACCAAATGTGAAATTTATAAAGCTCTAAATATCATCGATATGGTACTTTTTTGTAAATTTTGTAAGGGGCGATAACTCTTTTTACTTTAATAACTCAAAGTTTTCAACACTGACCTTTCAATTTCTTTTCATATTTTGAACTGCCTTAGTATGGGCTTTCATCTGGTAGAATATAAGAAAAAGTTAAATACTAGAACTATTTCATTTTCAAACTTTTTATATTTTTTTTCATAAAATAAAAAATCTAATAAAATCATGCCCTAAATAAAGCATATTTTTGATATTCAAGGATCCATATTGTTCAAACCTGGTGCCTGCTTTGTCTAAATTTGGTTTTTATATGTGAACATACCACTATAGACATGAAATAAATAAAGAAAACCCAAATTAACATTTTTGTTTTGTTTTGAAATAGATTTTACTGAAGCTTGTACTCTGAATGGGTAAAATTTGAGAAAAAAAATCCAAATTTGATATACCTTTTTCAAATCGCTGTAGCTCAAAAAAAAGGACACCACCATATATATTTTTTTTCATTTTTTCATTCATCATAAATAGCTCTTCCAAAAAAACAATGATAGACAAAAAGTTTAATACTTTGAAAAAAATGGCTCATGACATTGATACACCCTTAAACTTTTCCTGAAATGAGCTGTAACCTGTTTGACTTGTTTACCCGTGAAATATCAAATTGATAATTTCCAGTTGATTATAGTCCATGTCTGATCTGCTGCAAATGACAGCAAGAGCCGTATACGGCCCTAAATCGCTCACCTTGAATGACTAATATAAATGAAATATCATGGAACGCTGAGATAATTATGATAATACGACTGTGCCAATAGCTGAGTATATGCCAAGAGCAATGTTTTGAACAATAGAGATCTTTTTTAAAACATTTAGTTAAATTAGCGTAAATATGAGAATATCCGGTCTTGTGAAGCGATTAGCTCGTATTTCTTCGGTATTTGTTGCAGTGTAACCTAGCCTTTAATCTTCGTTTTTAAACGGCCGTTAACTCTTTCATTAATAAAACCTCAGTTTTCAATCGAGTCTTTTTAATTTTATTATTATATACGAATTTGCTTTTTACAAGCTATTGCAATTGACAAACGGTGCAGACCTTAATTAGACGGCAACTTTAGGAGCCCTGTGATATGCGTCTACCCTGTTTGCACAGGACAATACTTTTCTCTACTGGAGTTTTCTCGTCGCTAAAAACATATGTATAGTATCGCATGATGATGATTGAGTATGCAAGTTAGATTTGTAAATATAATTATGTTGAAAAGATGTTTGAAAAACTTTTGAAGGAAAACTAATACATGGCTTGGTTGAAAGATGAAGCTATCGTGACACAGTCAATAAAGTTCTATATAACGTTTTTTCTTTCAGTGTTGGTGACTGCATTACAATGTAGATATTTATATACTCTACAAATATTATTTAATGTTCATTTTAGTAGCCGTCGAGTTGCTCGTTAGATCTGGTCCTAAAATATCTAAAATGAACACCAAATATGGTAACCCTGTATGTGCCATGTTCGATAACTCTAAGACAGGCAAACAGTTTGGATCTAGATAAAAACAATTATATGCACTTATGTAGAATATTGCACTTAGAGGATTAGTTTTGACCTTTTTTGTCGAAACGTATTGAACATTTTACCACCATAACCATAAGTCGTCGTTTTTTGCAAAAGGTTTGGAGCTAGATCAGTCGCTTGATAGCCTGTCGTCTGTTTAGTATATGTTTGACACCCGAAATAATAGTTAGTCATGCAACTGTAAATCTAAGCTTAAAATGATAATTCGGAAAATAGGTTTTGGACAGACGATGTTTTGGAGCTGAAAGGGTTCAAGCTTAAGATTAGTGTCCTGTGGGTATTGAAAGGGTATTATTTTTATAAATGCTTTAAAGCGACTCGCAACCAGATGGTGTATTTACAAAATTAAAGAAAATACTCAAATAAAACATATGTGTAGCATTATCGTACAACTGGCATAAGAAACATATGATTTGTCAAAAAACATCTTTTAGAAAGGTCTTCAAATCTAAATGTTTAAGATATTTGCCATCGCTCCATCCATTGCGTCGAAAGACGCTATAGAAATTGATCACAGACTCAGACATAAACCCGAGCCGAATTAAGTACTCTCCATCGCTACACACTGAAGTACGTTAAATCGATCCCATAGATATGAATAGGCCTGTAGTCGAGTGGTCTAAGGGGTTGACTTATTTTTGCTATTCTGTCTATTGGAATACATTTTTTAAACTGAATTTCTCATCCTAAACTAATTCGTACCCGCTCATTTAAGAGTTTGACATATATTTACAAATTACTTTTTTTTAATGCTAAATCTGGTTGCGAGCTTCTTTAACATTTTAGGCACCTTTTATGCTACTCTGTCAAATTTGAGGTCGTATCAATATTGAAACGGTTTCACGCTCACATGGGGGGGGGTCCATTATGTGCATGAACACCGGAAGACGACAGTACGACGGTAATAATACGACAGTACGACGGTGAAAACGCTACAGTACGAAAGTTATACTGTGACAGTAAGACGGGTGATAACGCAACAGTACGACGGTGATAAATTACTGATAATGCTGTAAAGATGCGGTAATTAAATCACTCGGCCTACGGTCCCGTGATTAAATAACTACGCATCTAAACTCATACCCGAGTTCTATCGCACGATGATACAATAGTTGGTGTTATTATTTCTTAAGTAATACTAAACAGACACACGTTTGCATAAGGGGTCATTTTATTTTGGGGGGTCACTTTATTTCATGAGTGGTCAGTTTGTCATACGTAAGGGGGTCATCATATTTCGCCCGGGTGGTCGAAATATTTTGACCGGGGTCATTCTATTACGGGGGGACACTTTATTTCATAACACCGGCTCCAAATTGTTTGCCATTTTATTGCAATGCATTCAAATTTTGTTTGCGTTTTAACTTGAAAAGAATAACATTTTCTCAACTGTAGCAAATTTGGAACGCGTTGTTTAAGAAGAGTATTAACGTTTACCACGGACGAATGGATTGATTGATGAGTTTGGGTTTTACAGCACTTCGATACTGAATAGGTCATAATATATAACGCTTGTGAATGGTGAGATGATATAATGGTTACAATGATGATTAACGAGAGCACCGCAAACGGGTGCTGGACGCTCGACTTTCATATACGGCTACAATTTCCAATCTTAAAGAATGTGTATGGGTGTTTAATGCCCTCTTGATCATAGAAGTTTGTAAGCAACAACAACTCAACCATACCTGGAAAGTCTACATTCCGTTTAAAGTAAGCTATTAAAACAAAGACAATATTACTGCTTTACATGCCGTGACACTAAACAAGCATTCAAACATATTGGAAGTTTGAAATTAATAACTTTCTACAGTTACTAAATAATTTCATATACAATTTATGAGTAAAAAAAAAGGCAATAACTCTGCAATGACAAACACCATGGTTATCTGCCTTGTTGTAAGGTGATGCACTTTTGAAACTGAAGAAGTATTCAATGTTTCAAGTTGATACCTATGCTAGTTTTTGAGAAATCTAACTAATTGCTAAGTCAAAACAAGGACAAAAACTCTAGAATCACAAAACCGAGGGTAACCTGTCTTCTTGTAATGAGTTGTCCTTTTGATACTAAACAAGTATTTAAAGTTTCAAGTTAATACCTTTGACAATTATTTAGATATTTCAATTTACAACTTTTTAGTAAATGAAACAAGGGCAATTACTCTGGAATCACAAATCACAGAGTTACCTACCTTGTTGATATGCGTTGCCCTTTGTAGTTGTTCCGAAATCTCAATTTACAAGTTTTATGTAAACAAAAACAAGGACAATTACTCTGGAATGGCACATCCCGGGTCACCTGTCTTGATTTAATGAGGTGTCCTTTTGATATAACACACGCATTTAAAGTTTCAAGTTAATACCTTTGACAATTATTTAGATATTTCAATTTACAACTTTTTGGTAAATGAAACAAGGGCAATTGCTCTGGAATCACAAGTCACAGAGTTACCTACCTTTTGTTGATATGAGTTGCCCTTTTGATACTAAAAAAGTATTCAGCGTTTCAAGTTAATATCTTTCTTAGTTATTATGATATTACAAATCACAAATTTTAAATAAATGAAACAAGGGCAATAACTCTAGAATAAAAAAATCTCAGGGTTATCTGCCTTCTTGTATTGAGTTGCCGTTTTGATACAAGTAATCAAAATTTCAATTTGATATATTTCATAGTTATTAAGATACATATGTTAATTTACAATTTACAAGTTAAAGGCACAGTCCCGCTCAAATTGGTGTTTAAAACGCGCAATTTCTTATATGTGTGCATTTTCTATGTATTAAAACTAAGTGAAATCGAGTGTAAGAAGCCTGACATATGCACCCACTTCGTAAAGAATCCTACCTAAATGTGTCGAATTCTTATCGTGGTGGTTTACATTATAAGCGGGTTTGTTTACAAATAAGATTACGGGCTGGTTCCGAGAACTTTCGATCGATCGCATAAAGGTCACGTGATTGATTCGGCCGCGACAATGTGTATACATTACATCAGTTTAACGGCCAAACTTAAAGGAGTTGTCTCTCTTTGGTTGTAAAGCACTCGACTTGTTGTATAGAATTATGCAAATGAGCTTTACCGAGTATGTCCGTAAATTTTCGTCGCTATTCAAAAATAAACAAACTTGATTACTTGTTTCCACAAATTTCACTGTTCGTTAGCAATATTGCTTCAAATATCACCACATATTACTTCTTTTTATATGGAACGCTTACGATAGTGACATAAATTTCATGTTTGATTCTGATTATGTGGGAGTAATATAGTGGCTTTAATTAAGCAAGGGCAATAACTCTTGAATCGCAAATTACAGAGTTATCTGCCTTGTTGTAATGAGTTGCCCTTTTGATACTAAACAAGTATTCCAAGTTTCAAATGGATACCTTCGATAGTTTTTGAGAAATGATGTCTTACAAAATCCTAATTCTAAAAACTTAACCGACGCAGACGCTGACGCAGACGCAGACGAAAGGGTGACGACAATAGCTCGACTTTTCGAAAAAGTCGAACTAAAAACGGACCTGATTACCTTATAGTTATTGGCAGAGGGTGTTTCTCGGTCAAATGCTATATAGATGCTATAGTAAGAACATATTAAGTGAAATGTTAGAGTGATGAAGAATGGGCGGAGAGAGCTACTTCTTAGTCACTACTATTTCACTCAATATGTTCTAACTTACTTAGAATATAACCTGCATTTAGATTGGCCGAGGATAAATAGTAGTTTATACGGTTCTAGTAAACAAACCACGTTATACCCTAGTGGTGGTGGGGGCTATATAGGAAACGCCTTGTCCGTCCGTCCGTATGTCCGTCGGTCCGTCGCGTTTTTCCGGGACATTTGCCTTTTTCTTGAAAACTGTTTATGATACCATCTTCAAACTTGGATCTCCCCTTATTCAGATTTATATAATTCACAACAGCAGATGTTAAGTGCTTGTGTGGCGGGTGTAAAAAGTCGCCCCGTACTTCATTCTCAGTGTTGTTATACTTTCTGGTCCTTTGGAATAATAGATTTCAGCGCATTTACAGTTGAAAGTTGAATTCCGCTTAAGCCGGTGCTAGGGGGCGTGAGCACTGTTGCATATTTCAGTATTGCTCATGAACAGACTCAATTAAACCGAGTCTGCAATTTTCAGTATTTGCTTTGTTTTCTGTGCTTTCAAAGGATCTCCCCTTATTCAGATTTTTGGTATACATTATCAATGTTATTTGGGGACAGTCATTGACAGGTTCCATAATTCTTGTACCAAATTTGACAGAATTATGCCCCTTTTTAACTTAATTATTTTGGTCTCTTAATTGAGAATCTTTTCTTTGAACATGGTTTTTTCTTGAAAACTATTCATGTTATTGTCCTCAAACTTAGTACACATTATAAATGTTATATTTTGAGACTTTTCATTAAGTTTCATACTCTTGTACCAAATAAGACCGAATAATGCCCCTTTTTAACTTCATTTTTTGTCTCTTAATTAAGAATTTTTTCTTTATTCAACCATCTATTCATTGCATTACCGGATCCAAATGAGAGCATTTTAAAAACCTTAAATGAATTATTTATAATTATCTTTGGAAAGGGCCTGCAAAGATTAAAAAAGTGTAATTATCAAAGACTATGCAGAAGGCGGCCTTAGAATGATAAACACACACAATTGTATTAAAGGTTTGAAGTGCACATGGATCAGAAGGCTATATCAAACAGACACCTCCTGGACTACGTTATTTTTTACTTTTTAAATATTGAAAAAGTTATAAATAGCGGTCAACACTATACGGAAACAGCATCACATAAAACAAATAATATATTTTGGAAAGACGTTTTAAGCGCATATACATCCTACTTAAAGGCATTACCGGTTATAGAGAAAGAACATCTAAAATGTCCACTCTTTTATAACCCTCATATACAAATTGGAGGTAAATCTATCTTTTTTAAATCATGGTATGAAAAAGGAATACGATATGTTAACGACCTATACAAAAATAATTAAAATACTTACTTTAAACGAATTTGAACAATTGTACAATATAAAAGTGAACAGCTTATACTATATTGGAGTAACAAAACTAGTATCAAAATATGTAAATGCTAGGTTCACACTGCCGATCAGATCAACTAGACCATTCCCGATCAAGTGATTAAATGTGCGTTCACATTGCCGATCTGACACCCCGACCAAACTCGATCACGCGGTCGTACTTGGTCTGTTTAGGGGCCCAGGCCCCGAGGTAATAAAACTAAAAACGAACTCTGTGCTCAAAACTCAGAACTTTTCTCAGCTCATAATTCTCCGGCGAACATTTTATGGTGCGTTCACATTGCCGATCTGAGTACCTCGATCGCCCCCACTAGCGAATTTTCCCGACCGAGTTCGACCATAATGCTGGTCACGGGTCCTACTCGACAGCATTTCGATCTTTACTCGATCATATACGATCTATACCAGACCATCACAAGACCCTTGTCGACCACTATTTAATCTCTAGTCGACCATTACCCGACCTCTTCTCGACCATCTAGACTGATTCCCGATGTTTACGCGATGTACACGATCATCTTGATCTGTACCCGATCTCAAGCCGATCCCTATTCAATCAGTACACGATCGCAACTCGATTATTCCGATTTACGTGGATAATTACAGAAATGGGTATGTTTTGTGTACAATGTCCAATTCATCAAGGACCACTTCGACTACACGCTGGCTTGAGATAGCAATTCAGCTGACCACCATTATAGCCGCTATAAGCAAATTGAACATATTGCTAAAGACTTCAAAGTAAATTGGTGATTTTCTCTTTTTTGTCGAGCTATTAATTTCAAGCATGCACTACAAACTGCTACTTTAATTCTCCCAAAGCTTGTTGTGTCCCTTACCCCGTGTCCCATTTCTTCAGGGTATATGTCCTATACAACATAAGTTATAGATACAATTGTTAATTAGTAAGTACATTGTTTGATTGCAAATTGCCCCGCGAAACATGTTACGGTCACGGTGATCTTGACCTTTGATCTAGTTTATAGAAAACATTTTTCCCGGGGCATATATTTAATACCACATCATCTAGAGTTGCCAAATCTGATGTTGGAGTACAGCTTGGAATATCATACAATTTTTTAGGCCAATGTGACCTCTACCTCTGTCCACACTTTTATAAACTAGGGATACAAGTGTAAGTGTATGTGAACATCGTCAGATAACAGAGTACTGTACACTATGTTCAGGTCAATGTGCCTTTGACGTTCAAATCTGACAGGATCTATGGATAGGGGAATTTCGCGAATCATTTCCAGCTCGCGTTACCGTGACTTTTGAACTCAATCACAAATTAAAGATGTTCGAGTCTTACTTTTCTAAACGACATATTTCCATATGTGAGCATATAGTTAGGTTTTGGTGTGTTGTGAACCATTTGCCCCAGCTTCTGTAGTGCTGTCCTTGACCTCAGTTATATATGGAGAGTGTATACGTCAGCTAGGTATTCCAGTGTACATTGCTTTCCGGATATTGGAGACGGTAGAAGGACCAGATGAGGATCCCGAGTAGGAGAATGGAGATCATTATACCCGTTTTATCTGGATATTTGATGGTTGGAGATGGTGGCAGTATTTAAATGCTGGTGTTCTGGGCAATATGTTAGCAAGCAGTATCATGAAGAGGGTCAGGGTGGCCCTGAATTCGCTCACCTTAATATATTTATGTTGATCGTTTTTCTTGTGGGTGGTATAGTATCAAGGACTCGACCTAGTGACCTACTTTTGATACGACTTGATCTATTTTCTAACTATTTTCTAATAATGTGGCCTCGATATAATTCACAGGCTTTTCTAAAAATTGACCTGATGACCAATGTTTTGATCCGATATGACCTATATTCAATTGTAGATTTTAGATTTTACACAGAACTCACACATAATTATGGCCTCTAATGTGTTCACAAGAAATTGTGAACGTAAGTACGTACCCATGAACGAGCGAGCGTCGGAAAAAGGCGATCATGGTAGCTACCCTGAGCTTTGATTAGGTCAGCTAATAAAATTATTTACGGATTTGATAACTTTTCAATATTAATGGGGATGGTTTTGATTACTATCATGACCTGTTAAATGAGAGCTGTGCTCTTCTTTAAAATATACACTGGTGTAATGTAAAACGATCACAATTGAAAAGTAACTCTTTAAGGTTTGACAGGAAAATCTCCAACATAACACAATCAGGTGAGACTGTTTCGAGTAAGCGCGCCAGCGACCTGCTCTTGTGCTTCATAATTTCCAGTATTTTCGCATCAGCAAGTCGGTGTCAAATCCATTTTCAAAAGGAGAAAAGGGGCATGACTGGAAATATACGAGTCACATGAAAAACCCATTATATTATGTCAACTCCCGTAATTTCTTGTGACACCATATCAAATATGAGTGAACAGAAACTGATAATCAAAAAACATTATTCCTTTTCTACACAATGCATATTTTGTAAACAAAATGGGGCATAACTCTGCTAAAATTTAATAAAAAAAAGTTCGAAATACTATCTTGTTTGACCTTTTGTGGTATGGTATGATTGTAGCAGGGTTTCAAAACGATAGCTGAACACGTGCAACGCTCGGTGAACGTTAGTAAACGTTCGACGAACGTTCTTAAACGATCTCAAACGTTTAAAATAAACGTTTGAAGAACGCTGGTCTCAGATAAAAACTTTTGTGCATGTTCAAAACTGTTTTTTCGGACCAGCATTTTCCGACGATTTCAAACGATAACCGACGTTTACTAGCGTTTACACAACGCTCTTCTGGCGCTATCACAGCGACTATGAGGGACTACTACCAACGTTTCCTAAAACATAGGTCAATAAATAAAAGTAATATAGCAATAGCAAAAACAGGTTAAGAACGGAAAAAGGGGCATAATTCTAAAATATAGTCAAATGGAAAACCCGTAATATATATATAATCCCTTTACAGCTTGTACAACCCAATCAAATCTGAAAGGAGTTGAACAGATACATCGCCCTCAAGTGTCTGGAGTAATCTTGCTGGTTACCGAACTTGATCATGGCATTCAGGCTATATACATGCTGACTAAGTTTCAAAAAGATTTGAATAATTATTTTTGAGTTACAGAACGGACAAGCTAAACAAGTTCACGGTCGGACGGGCGGACAGCGCCATTACATAAAGACGGGCGTGTAAAAAGGGTTACAGTGTCAGAGCCGTTTTCTCCTTCTATACGCTGAAGACTTTTTAAAGTGTTAGACCGTGCTTGCGTAAAGAGGAATAGTAACCTCGAGTTGAGGTCGCGAGATATCGTGTAGAGGTCGGTAAAGCTCGTGTAGAAATCGAGACCACATCGAGTGCGATCGAGAACATAACGAGTATGGTCGACTATTCAAATACGGTGATGGAGCCAATGCAATCGAGCATGGTCGGGTTTAGATCGTGTTGAGTCGAGTTGATCGGGTAGAGATCGAGTAGAGGTCGGCATAGAAATGTTACAGGATTTCTTCCCGATCAACTCAATTGCGTACACGAGTTTACCCGACCGCTACTAGACCGATTTCAGACCATTACCAGACCGTCAGTCTTCTCGATCGCTACACGGAATTTTGGAACATGTTCCAAATTTCCGAGTAGTAAGGCCGACCGACCTCGATCGATGCAGACCGCTCTCGATCGACCAGGACCCCTAAGCAGACCGACCAGGACCCCTAAGCAGACCAAGTACGACCGCATGATCGAGTTTGATCGGGATGTCAGATCGGCAATGTGAACGCACCTTTATATACAACGAGTATTTTCATACATAATTCTACGGTAAAGATATATCCAAATGAGGAAACAGAAATAAGTTAAGGGTGTATCAATGTCATGCCTTTGGGAAATTTTCAAAGTATATGAAAACACTCTATGATGGTTTTGTATTGAAGAGCTATTTAAGATGAATGAAAAAAATAGAAAAAGTGTACATTTTGGTGAACAACAGTTGGCTCTACGGCCATGTAAAATTTACCCCACCCACTTCCTCTTATTTTGTCCTTTTCAAACAGCCCGCTTCAATAAAATCCATTTTAAATGAAAACAAATATGATAATTTGGTTTTGTGTTATTTATTTCCTATCTATGGTAGTATTTCTTCATACAAAAACTAATGTAAGAAAAAAAAGGCACCAAATGTGAAATTTATAAAGCTCTAAATATCGATATGGTACTTTTTTGTAAATTTCGTAAGGGGAGATAACTCTTTTTACTTTAATAACTCAAAACTTTCAACACTGACCTTTCAATTTCTTTTCATATTTTGAACTGCCTTAGCATGGGCTTTCATCTGGTAGAATATAAGAAAAAGTTTAATACTAGAACTATTTCATTTTCAAACTTTTTTACTTTTGTTCATAAAATAAAAAATCTAATAAAATCATGCCCTATATAAAGCATATTTTTGATATTCAAGGATCCATATTGTTCAAACCTGGTTCCTGTTTTGTCTAAATTTGGTTTATATATGTGAAAATACCACCATAGACATGAAATAAAGAAAGAAAACCCAAATTACCACTTTTGTTTTGCTTCGAAATAGATTTTACTGAAGCTTGTACTCTGAATGGGTAAAATTTGAGAAAAAAAATCCCAAATTTGACATACCTTTTTCAAATCGCTGTAGCGCAAAAAAAGGACACCACCATATATATTTTTTTTCAATTTTTTATTAATCATAAATAGCTCTTCCAAAAAAACAATGATAGAAAAAAAGTTTAATACTTTGAAAATATCGCTTATGGGTTGGATACACCCTTAATGCATGTTATGTAAAAACTAGAGCTTGAGATCAAAACTGAGTTTTGAGCACAGAGTTCGTTTTAAGTTTTATAACCTCGGGGCCTGGTCCGTCTGCTAGAGGGTCGTGGTCGGTCGAGTGCGGTCTACTTCGATCGAATTCGGTCGGCCTTTCTACTCGAAAATTTAGAACATGTTCCAAATATCCGTGTAGCGGTCGAGAAGACTGGTGGTCTTGAAGTGGTCTGAAATCGATCAAATAGCGCTCGGGTCAACTCGGGTACGCACTCGAGTTGATCGAGAGGAAATCATTTCTGTGCCGACATCTACTCGATCAATACCCGATCAACTCGACTCAACACGATCTAAATCCGACCGTGTTCGATTTCACTGGCTCCATCACCACTATATAAATATCACATCTCACAGAGGGTGAGAGAACGGATTGGTCACCCGAGGCAAGTAATGTCAACCGAGGCGTCAGCCGAGGTTGACATTTACTTGTCGAGGGTGACCAATCCGTTCTCTCACCCTCTGTGAGATGTGATATTTATTTTATTATACCGAACAAAAATTTAGATTTAATTACCACTGTTTTCAATACAGAACAACGATCGCGAATACATGTGTCGGAACTATTTTATTTTCATTACTAAAAACAAATAACGGAGAAGTTTATTTTTAGACGCAAAAAACACAATAAATATATGTTTGTTAACCATTTGGTATCCACAAAAAAAAAAATATTTGAAAAAAAAAGAAAGTTTGGATCGATCGGGATTCGAACTCAGACCGCCGTGGGCAGAGTCGACCATCATACCTCTAGACCACGGGCACAGATCACATGACGTCGATTTTAGTTGTATATAAAGTTTTTATATTGACGCGTTTTTTAAAAAAAAATCAAATTGCAAGCAACACACCTTTATTCTGAATAAATATTGCCAACAAAAAGTTAACAAACACATATCCATTCGTTATTTGTATTCCCATATAGCTCTACGCTGTTATAGACCATTCTACAATCGTCTCCAATTCTGTCTGTCTTATTCTATTTTTAGCAATACGGCACTCTAGCAACAAGTTGACAGATACTTTAGGTAGGCTAATAGACAAAGCAGAATGTCAAATTTAGTAGCAAATTTCGACACAAATATTGGAACAGGATGCAGAGTTTGAATCTAAGGAGTGAGTAAAGAAACTGTTCGAAATAATGAACGACATTGATTAGCCGCTGAACGCGAAAACTGGTGACACTTTGCAGTCGATTGTTTTAAAATCTTATCTCATGAGATGAAGCGTAAAGTAGATGGCCCATTTGATTTCGATTGTGTAACTTTGCAAATTTGAATCGACTCACTTTTCCAGTTCATTGCCGTTATTTCACTAGAAGCGTTTTGAATCTTCCTTTTTCTGAACTGAGGGATACTAAAACACGGGCCGAATACGCAGGGTAATTTCGTGATGTTACGCGGGCCGAAATGTAATGTTAGCCATGTAACATTACGGATTTTCACCTTCTGACGTCACATTAGGCTATATAGTAGATAAATCGAGTGAGGTATAATAAAAGGAATTGTCGACCACACTCGTTATGTTCTCGATCGCACTCGATGTGGTCTCGATTTCTACACGAGCGTCATCGACCTCTACACGATCTCTCTCGATCTCATCTCGAGGTTATTATAGCTCATTACGCAAGCACGATTTGGGAGGAATAATCGTCGATTGTTCACTCCTTTCTAACAATAGAAATAATCATCAGCTTAGAAGGAGAAACTGCTCTGATACTGCAACCGTTTTTATACGCCCGTCTTCACACGGGACGTATTATGTAATGGCGCTGTCCGCCCGTCCATCCGTCCGTCTGGCCGTACGTAAACTTGTTTTGCTTGTCCGTTAACCAGCAAAATTGCCCCAGACACTCAAGAGCAATGCCCCTTTTATTGTCAAAAATGGCATCTTTGTAGAAAGCCAAAAACTCTTTATCTGTCTGTTCAACTCCTTTCAGATTTGATATGGTTGATCACTCTGTGAAAGGATTGGATATATATTACGGGTTTTTCATGTGACTCTTTATTTTCAGAATAATGTCCCCTTTTCCGTTTCTTAACATGTTTTTGCTATTGCTCTATTACCATTACTTATTGACCGATATTAATGAATCCTGCTACATATACTCAACAAAACAATTAAAAGAGCAAATATATTGGGTAGGCCCAATATATAAAAATAAGTTCATACAGTATTATTTTAACAGTTTCATGTAAAATTACATGTTAACTTCGTTGTAGAGTATAACTGTATTTCGAAAAGTAGAAATATATATCGCAGTTCCCCTTTAAATACAACCACCCTAAAATTACCGTGTGCCAGACTAGGTGGGTGGGGTAACAAACAATTTGACCAAGAGCCCCACCTTTTAGGTTCTTCTCTTAAATTACAGCTAGTATCATATGTGTTCACCACGTGCATTAATCACTTCCTTACATCTACTTGATAATCGGAGAATTAGCTTAAGGATGTATGCAATGGACATTCTGTGCCATTTTTCAATAAGCATGTCTGTTAGCCTCTTAGGTGACGATCTCGACCGGATATCCGGCGTTGCCGCATGTCCTAAGCATCCTCAATGTGACCGAAGTGTGTTGACCTTGCTGGCCAGTCCATCTGTCCTATGCTCTCGTGTTCCAAGTACTGGTCTACCATACGTGCTCGGTACGGACGAGCTTTGTCGTCTGTCGGGATGAAGCATGAACCCAAAGCTCCAGCTTCAGCGCGTGCAATAGCGTCTAGGGTCTCGTCCCTGTACCCCAAACTAGTCAGAGTCCAGTTCCTAATGACGTAAAGGTCCGTGTAACGGTTGTAGGATATGCCCACCCATAGGAGCCCTGACCCCTTTCTGAGTCCGTCATGCTCTGCCACATAACAGTCGAAGAAACATTCGTTTCGCTGTCTTTACATTCGTCTGCAGTCGTCATTTAAATCCAAAATGAAATTTGACGCACTAGTCCACAATACGTTGCGAAAACGTAAACGTTCAAATAGCATGATTTCTGGCAAAACGTTAGATGTCGTTTTCAGTGGTGTGGGGTCAAGGCCGGTCACACGACAGGTCTTCTAGCCCATAGCTACAGCATGAAGTATATTCCCGACGATCTGAACAGATATCATGTAACCACACGTCTGATTATAAACACTATTAAGCGTAACGAGGGAATTGAGCCGTTGACGTCATGCCATAAGTGGACAACATCGGTCCTTTACGTCAAATATGACCTGCAAACGACCTTGACCTGATCTCCAATTAACCATCCCAGTGTCTAGGTCTATGGTGTAATTCTTGGCGGCTTTATGTTTATGAACTAAGGGTGTACCATGGCCATGGATTATACAATACTCAACCAAACACCACGGAGAGTATTGTTTTAAACATTCGTTTTACGACTTGTGAACTGCTCTCCGGCTCTACACTGAAACAAACAAACAAACAAACAAATTCAACCAAACAACATGGAGAGTATTGTTTTAAACATTCGTTTTACGATTTGTGAACTACTCTCCGGCTCTACACTGAAACAAACAAACAAACAAACAAACAAAACCACTCTGTTTTTAATCATGCCATTGATCTTTTAATTATTTGACTCATTTTAAAAATGATTTTCACAGCATTAATTATGCATATATTTTTAAATACTTATTAACAAACAATTGTTTAAGAATATTTGCCCCAAAAAAGTAAAAATAATTATATGTAACTTAATCTATGAAACAAAATACATGCATTTTTTCAATATTTCAGTTTGTATCATTAGATATTGTTATCAACATAAATAGCTTAATTGGTTTGTTTGATTTCACCTAACCATTCCACATACATTAATTAAGTGGTAAAAACAGATATTTGTGACTGATTGGATAATATCTTAATTGATTATTTGTTTTACCTGGCAGTTTCATGCACATTTGATTAGACAAAAGTGATTGGATTATTGACGTAATGACTAATGCACACTAATGTGCTTCTTGTTTACTTCCAATCTGCTTTAACTGTAAACCTGTGATTAGACTTTAAAAGGGGCTATGGGGAAATGGGTTAAAATAAAAGTATGGTTATTAATAGATAATGATGTAACAATGAACTATTCCCGATATCTGTCTGTTAATTGGTAGCTTAAAGCAGCTTTAAGGTAAAGCAGACTGCTCACAAAGGCATTCCGTTTTACTTTCAGCCTGCTTTAAGTGGTGACCTGTATTCAACTATAGAAACAGGCTATGGAGTAATGGACTAAGTATGATGTCATATAATTATCATTAAACAATGTCAAATTTCTAATATCCTAACAGAGAATAGCTTAACGCTGTTTAAAAGTAAAGCAGAATGCTCTTCAATGTAACCTGTTTACTTTTAACCAGCTTTAAGTATCAACAAGCCATGGAGTAATGGGTTAAGTATTGGGCACTATAATTATTAATACCGTATGACTAGACAATACAATTATTCCGAAAGCCTGGTGGTTTGGTAGCTTAAAATAGGTTTAAAGTAAAGCAGAATGCACATCAAGGCAATCCGTTTTACACTCAACCAGCTTTATGTTCAACCATGTAAACATCCTATGGAGTAGTGGGTTAAATATGATGTCATATAAGTGTGAAAATATTAGAATAAAAAAAAAATACTTATAAAATATATAATAGTTGGTGACTTAAAGAGTGTTACAGATAAAGGAAATCAGTTTTACTTTTAGCCAGCTTTGAGTGGTAACCTTTGTTACCAATAAACAATGCATGGAGTAATGGGTTGATTACAATGCAAAATAATTATGAATAGATTATAAAAAAAGAAGATATTTCCTATATTCTAGCAGATAATAACTTAAAACAGGCTGAAAGAGAAGTAAAATGCATCTAAATTTAAGGAGCATTCCGTTTTACTTTTAACCAGTTTTAATCCTAAAAACGGGATATGGAGTAATGGGTTAGATATGTTGAAACATGATTATGATTATGAATAGATTATGATTAAACAGTTGCTTAAAAAATTGCTTTTTTTATTTTCAATCAATACAATGCAATAATGAGCTATAAATAATGTTGATTCATGCTTTTCCTATAATAACTAAAAGTTTTTCTGTCAATTCCTGAAAAGCATGAATAAATAACACATTTTGTGCAAAAAAATTGTATAACCAATAATAAAGACGTTTTACAGAAGGCTAAAGTCGATTTAGTCATTACGCGTAATGACTGGAGGTGTTTTTCAGTCATTACGCGTAATGACTGAAAATTTTAGTCATTACGCGTAATGACTGATTACACAGATTGACTGTAACATATATACTAGGAACTGAGATATTTTCTTTAATAAGATTGGGACCCCCAACAAGAAAGGTTTAATTTCATTTTGAATGTGGTATAAGCACCAAAATGGGCTGTAATAATTGAATTTGGAGTCGGTATCTCATGTGTCCACTATTTTGTCCAATGCATGTCGTAAATCGGCGGCGCATGCTGTTGACGTAACGCTGTAAAAACGTCGCAGGCAAATTGATCCATTCAACCTGTAACGCTGCTGCCAAGTCATTTACCGTGTTGATTGCGTGATTTGTTCGAACTCGACGTCCTAGTTCGCCCCACATGTGTTTTATAGGATTTAAATCGGGACTATTCGCAGGCCTTTTAAAGTACTTTATCAACTCCAGTTTTGTTTGAGGTTTTAAAGGCCCATACGATTGCTAATGTATTCCAGTAAAATACACAGGGGCGGAACGCGGTCACACGGTAAGCCATTTGTAGACTACATCGAGTCACAAATATTGGACGATTTACGCCCGTTCAAGATGCTGACTAAAACTGAAAATCGCATGAAACATTTTTGTATTCGGTATTTTAGACCATCCAACAAAGAAACATTGCAAACAATCATCGAGTATTGAAAAAGGAAGAAAGAAGGTTTTTCAACGACTTTTCTGGATCATTGAAGCCTTCATTATCCTGGAATTGTAATAATCCATTGCGCGAAATGTGTCAAAATGACAAATAGTTTACTTTATTAGCGTAATTCAAAGAGACCTATGATTGACTGAAGCAATTTTTATTGAGAAGAGATACTTTTCGACCTTTACGAACACGTTTTTCAAATGAAGCGATCATTGTCCAACATGAAAATGTAAAAAACGGCCGATGAAAACCCTTCCTGTCATTGGATTCATTGTCACGCATTTTTGGACGAGTTAAATGTCTATGTCACATTTTGTGGACTACTATGTCACGAACATTAGACGATCAAAATGCGTTTATTATTCTTGTTGAATTACTTACTTAAGGTCTTCGTACGGTTACCTTACCGGTTACTGCTGTTTCCGTTGATTTGCGGTGAGATGGGTTTCTTAATTATGCGTTTAAAATGTGTGTTTGGTCCCAGCATTCCAATTTAAAAATTATATCGTGTCTATCAAAAAATCGCTTTTGATAAAGCCTCGCTTGTCCAAACAAGGCTACCCGGGGAGCTCTATTTGTACGAGTGCAGCTTTCCGATGAGGTCTATTTGGTGTACTTCGCATAAGAAAAAAGGGGAATGCTTTTCGGGGAGACGCATGATCTTTACAAGTAGAGCTCCTCTGACATGTAATTGAAACACGACTTTTGTTAAAGTGATACAAAAAAAACTCGTAATGAAAAGCATCACTTCGAATCAGGGGCAATATCTATGTGTCTGACTGATCGTCTGTATGCGTATGCGGTTCTTTCTAAATTTTAGCGTCTGATATTTTGAAGAAAACAGTCATGTTTTTCAACAGTGGGATGTGGCTCAGTGGTAGCACACTCGTCTGCGGACCAGGCATTGTGAGTTCAATTCCCCCGGCGGATCCTGTTCTTTCGTATGAGACTTTATTAACCGATGTCCGATGCTTCAGAGCTTTATACTGGGCATTCAAAAGAGCCAGAGAACTACTTTGTCGATATTAAAAGTAGGGCACCGCACTTGGTTTTCTGTATCCGCTCTCTTCTCTCTGGGGCGTCCAGTGAGCACATATATGGCAGAAACGGACGTTAAAAAACAAACCAAACCATTATAATGAAAAATCAGAGGCTAAAGTTCTTCAAATCTAAACAAAGCTGCTTAAGAACATCATCTGGCTCAAATCAAAAGTTTTAAAATCACAGTCACCCACAGGTACATGAAACATATGTCAAGATCTATTACCAAAAAAAACAAAACAAAAAAAACAACTTTTATTATAGATACTAGATCTATCTATAATAGAAGTCTAGTAAAACAAAAATATTTTTTTCTTCTTTTTTTGGTAATAGATCTAGATGTATGTGTCAAGTACCTTTGCTGACATCATGAAATCCAAACTACATATATCTGGTACATTTTGCATAGCATTCACGAGTTATCTTGATTTAACTGAACACTATATCAGTGTACTTAAGAATGAAGCATTTGCCAAAATAATTATATACTACATGTATTATAATTCTACGCACAGGGTCCAAATACTGGGCGCTTTGTAGGAACGTTGTCGCTTTTAGATCAAAGAGTCGGAACTATTGAGGTTCTGTCCCGGTTACACTAATATCAAGCGCTTTTATAATAAAAAAATAAAACCCCATAAGAGAAACCAATGAATGATTAGAACTTTTACTCACTGACCAATGTGATAAATTTCCAGCATAGAATCTTATATTTTGGCTTTTTTCCCAACAGATTCTCAAATGAATTCTGAGTGAAAGGTCGCATGTTTCACAAACTAGAATTATTAGCGTCACTAGTTTTCGCGTGTGTTCATAATAATTGATATCGGTGCAGCAATGGAATTACGACTTACAGTGGAAAACAGGTTTTTTTTTATCAACGACTTAACAGTTTGGACCCAGATCAGATGGCAGGTAATTTACAAGAACTTCAAAGACCTGTTTATGGACATGCTTGGTTGGAGTGTTTATTTTTTTATCTTATGTACAGGGCTTTCTGTTATCTTCCTAGTTCGTATTTGAATTTTTCCAGTATGTCTGTCTATATTGATGCTGTTGATATCACAGGCTACATCTTTGCCTTTAATGTTGTACAGTCTGGTCTTTCTTTTCGCTGTCCCAGTTGCATCCACAGTGACTGCAAGTCTACGTTGTAGGTGCGATATAATCTGATTTCTTATCACATCTGCCGGCTCACAGAAGCGTTTGTAGCAGTATACACATTGGTTGTCTGTATCCTGAATATTACAAAGGTGTAGTCTAAAATGCGTGACGGTAAAAAGTGAATCGTCTACAAGTGCGTTACGTTGTAGTCTCAAAAGCGTGACATTTCCTTCGAGATGGTTTGATCAGAAAAGTTGGAATATCGTCATTAAAATGGCAAATATACACTATATTTTAATTATGCACTTATAGGCATAGTCAATGCTGAGTTCAGATGTCATTGGAATCCGGTATAATAGGAAAATTCAATAGCAAGAGAACGTTTTCACAGTTTTCTGATGTTTTCTACATTTTTTCACCGATTCGAATATAACTATCACGACCACGTCAGGAGCTGACCTCCCTTGATATTCTTTCACTATTCACGCTGACTTAAAAATGAATTTAGTAGCAAATGAAAGAATATGTTACCATTTTGAAGCGTTTCTGCTGAGCGGGCCATCATTGGAGCTAGGTCGTCTTCAAAAGCGTGACAAAAATCGTCCAATATTTGTGACGCGATGTAGTCTACAATTGGCTTACCGTGTGACCGCGTTCCTCCCCTGTGAAATATTCAGATTAAACGACACATGCAACGAAAATGAAAAACTTAAAGTTCGTTCTTATTCAAAAGGAATTTATTTGACATTATAAGACTTTCTAGTCTCAATAACGCCGTGAATATTGTCATGAATGAAAGTTTAATGTGATTATATTTTCTTTAAGAAAAAGTTCCAGCTGCTGCATATGAGTACAATTGGGTTTTTTCAATGGAAAAGAAATTCTGAGCAAAAATGCTGTTTTCAGAAAAAAGAGTTATGGACCTTTCAATTTCAATACAATGTGCCAGTTATTTAGCCACGATGATTTCATGTCGTCTGCTACTTTCTATAAGATAAACTTTGAATACAGTTTATGCATAAGACGCTGATAATTTAGAAAACAAAATTGGGTACTTTCTTTTTTTGCTGAGCATTTTTACTAGATCTATGGTCAAGGTCACAGTAACTATGTACTACTTTTGTATCCATAGCTTATGTTGTATAGGAAATATATCCTGAAGAAACGGGACACGGAGTGAGCGACAAAGCTAGCTTCGGGGGAGGGGCATAAAACTAGCATTTTGTAGTTATAGAACAACGAACGCTTGAGGTGCGACACGTACATGCTTTTTAATAGCTCCACAAAAATTAGGAAATCACAAATTTGCTTTAGACTCTTTAGCATTATGTTCCAATTGCTCATATTCGGCTATAATGGTGGTCAGCTGAATCTCTATCTCAAACCAATGTCTCGTCGACGTGTCATGATGATAGACCTTAGTGAAGTTGACATTATAAACAAAACATTATCCACTTATATCGGAACAATCGAATCGCGATCGTGTACTGATTGAATAGGGACCGCATTGAGATCGGAAAGATATCAAGATGATCGTCTTCATCGCTTAAACATCGGATATCAGTCTAGGTGGTCGAGAAGAGTTTGGGTAATGGTCGAGTAGAGGTCAAATGGTGGTCGACAAGGGTCTTGTGATGGTCTGATATAGATCGTATATGATCGAGTAAAGATCGTAAAATCCGTTCAGCTATTAGGCTCAAACTCGGTCGGGAAAATTCGCGAGTCGAGGTACTCAGATCGGCAATGTGAACGCACCTTTACCCGAGTGTTTTTGACATGTCAAACATTTCCGAGTAGGTGTCGAGAAGCAATGCGGTCGAAAAGCGATCGGGAACTGATCGAGTAGAGGTTGAATTGATCGAGAAACGATCGTATAGGGATTTAGTTTGAACGGGATTAGAAACATGTGCAGATATGGTGAATAAGAATAAGAATTTTTCGCGCCTTTTTGTATCGTGTTGCGGTCGCGTGAGCTCATGTATGGTCGACTAGCGATCTAGTAGCGAACGGGAACTGATCGAGTACTATCAGGTAGCGATCGATGATATTTGGATGATGCATCGAATAAAGTTCGTGTATTGGGAATCGATCGGGTTCAACTCGAGTAGCGGTCGAAATCATCGTGTATCAGTTCCCGTTCGCTACTAGATCGCTAGTCGACCATACATGAGCTTACATTTTTTTCTAATGCCAGATGCACGATAATTCTACACATTTGGTTTTATTTGAGTATTTTATTTTATTTTTGCAAATACACCATCTGGTTGCGAGCCGCTTTAAAATCAAAAATTCAATTACAGTTACATTTATGTTGAATATAGCATAACTACAAAAAATCTATCAGCTATAGAAACCCAAACAATAATCAGGGCCCCCGTGGCCTAGAGGTAAAGTCAATGTGACTTACATCACTAAACTCCTCACCGCTTCGGGTTCGAATCCCTGTCTGGGTATTCGGATTTTTCATTTGAAGAAGACTTCCATTTGGCTTGCAGAAGGTCGGTGGTTCTACCCAATTACCGATGTAAATGTATGCCTGAAATAGTGCCTAAGATCCTTCGGTCTTCCTCCACCTGTAATTAGGTCGCGATCTGACTGAAATACTCTAAAAGCGACTAAAATCAGTGCTCATTTAAATACAAATTGACTCGTGAAAACAAGCATTACTTTAAAATAGTTTTTAACCCTTTTCTATTCATTTATAATTGTTTTCACATGTATACATGTTCAAATCGAGATCCGTTTCTAAAATAGACTTTCATAATTTGTTACACTAGATCTATGTATATGTTGCTAAAATAAAACTCCTGCTGTTGTTGTGGTTGTAGGACTTTCTGTAGATAAAAAAAGCTGTGAAGACTTTGTAAATATTATTTCAGGAAATGATATTATTTTCTTATACGAAACTTGGACTGGGATTGAGAGTGATATTGAATTATCTGGTTTCATTTCTCATAACTTTTATAGAAATGTACAAAATCGTAATGCTAAAAGGCGTAGTATGGGTATTGCATTGTACTATAAAGACGGTTTAAAAAATTGCATAGAAATGGTGAAAACACATTATAATACTATTGTATGGATAAAACTTAAGCATTAGTTTTTTCACCTAGATCAAGATGCTTATATTTGTGGCTCTTATGTTTGGTGTGAAAACTCCCCTATGAATAATATATTTAATGTTGATTTGTTAGAGCTTTTAGAAAACGATATCGAGTATTTTAGGAGTAATAATGGATCCGTATTCTTAATCGGTGATATCAACAGTAGAGTGGGACTAAAAAATGATTTTATTGTACAAGACTGTCACAACGATTTGTTGGATGATATTGAGTATGTTCCCGATTCCTCCTTGGTACGGGCCTCCCAAGATAAAATAATCGAATAACTATGGAGTTTATTTATTAGATCTATGTAAAGCGTCTAGTGTGCGAATTTGTAACGGTAGATTAGCAAGTGATCACAATATAGGAGATTATACAATCTTGTCAAGCCAGGGCGCTTCTATCATTGATTATTTACTCACTGAAGAACGCAATTTCTCGTGCATAGCGGACTTTTCTATCGAGCCTTTCAATGAGTGGAGTTATCATACACCTGTCTCATTTTCATTGTATTGTAATACTGAGAGTTTACCTGTCTCTGAAGATCAGGGGCAGGTAAAGGTGAAATGGGACGAATATAGTAGAAATAGTTTTAGATCTGGGCTTATCGGAAAGCTGCCTGATTTTAACTATTCTGGTAATTTTTCAATTAATAATGAGTACATAGCCGGAAAAGAACTAAAAGCGATGAACGTTTTGTTAATTAATTGTAAAAAAGTACCGTTAAAGCCTAAGTCATTATGCCAATTATTCGATGCCTTTGTATAGGTCGTTTGCAGTTCAAAATTTTCAAATATCTCCAGAACAAAACAACGCAGATAAATGGAAGTTTGCATATTTTATGATATACCTATACCAACCTTGACAATAAAGAACCATTTTTTTGTCTTCGTTATAAAAAAGTTTTATTCATAACTTCTATATAAATAAATACGAAAGAAGACTCAAGCAGGAAACGCAACACAAACAATACACCCATCTCTAAAGCAGAACACACACACAGCCATACCATAACAAACAAACACACACACACACACACAACCACACACACACACACACGCAATACCATTCCTTCATCTACACACTAAATAGAAAACAACACGCAAGACAAACATAAAGCTAAGTGAATATAGGAGCCCGCCTTGGTACGGTCAGTAGCAATCAATAATCAATTATAAATTTACACTTTTTTAAGGACACTTTTCCGAATAGTGATTTCAAGTTATTCAACAGCCTATCTTTCACGACTCCGTAACGCCTCACCGTTAAGCTACCGCATACCACAGTAGTTTACAACTAACCGAACGAGACCCTGACTGGGGTACGTTAAACGTATTAACCGACCATACTGTCATTTGCGAACATGTTGGATCCTGATCGGACACCGGAGCCATTTTGTATCTGAATAGGATCCGAAACCATGTGCCTCTCATATGAAAGTTTTATCAACAAAATGCAAAATAACTAAATTCGATAAATAACAGAAGAGACATGTTCATACCAGACGATCTACACAAACCTACATGTACCATTATCAAGTTTTCATCAGTGTTTTCAGAGCAGTTCGAAAACCTTTAATATTTTATCGTTTAAAGGAAACGTAACGTAGACGTACTGCAATACAACTCGAACACTGAATACATAGTATAAGGTCTCCAGATAAGGGGAGTATTTCCAAAACGAAAATCTTTATTTCTGAATTAAGCCCTATGGTGTGACTACTCATTAGAACCGCCTCTTCGAGACGATTCTGATGAGTAGTCACACCATAGGATTTGGTGATGAATGGAGTGAGAAAATGTTGGACTTGTTCAATCTACTTTCTCCTATCTGGAGCCCTGTATTGTGTAGAAATGTAAGAGCTTCGGTTTGAAAAGTATTGCAATTCTATTTATTCCTGGCGAAGAGTTCATGGATTTAGCATAGTTAAATGTAATGGGGTCTCACAATTAATTTTGTACAACTAAACAACCTATATCAGCACGGGATTCACCTTTCAGACATAAGCAACTAGCACGGGATTTTACCTGGGGATATTATCCCATGTAACCAAACGTGATCAAGGTAATAGCCAATAACACCCCACGTAATTGACCATTTTCAACGACACAAAAAGTATATAAAACAAAGAAGAAAAGTTTTTAGTCAGAACTATCAAAAATTCTGAATTTCCTTGTCAGAGTTGGTATAGGCACATCATAAGTGTATGCAAAATTTCAATTAAATAAGTCCACTAGTTTTAAAATTATCTTAGATTTATAGTGTTTTTTTAACTGCAAACGACCTATAGGCTCTATTTTATGATTTTTTATCATATGCTTCGGAAATATGGGGATTTTCTAAATCGGAAGACCTAGAACGTATCCACTTAAAGTTTACTTAAGTAAGGTTAAGTACTTCTTCAGCAGGGGTATATTGGGAAGTAGGTACATATCTCGATATATTAGAATTATTGAATATTGGTGCAAAGTTATTGACTCTGATAATATTATTTTGAAAAAAAAACTGTACGAACAAGGTCTAATTGATTGTGAAAATGGTAAAACGAACTGGGTTACTAATGTCAAAACTTTGTTAGATAATTATGGGTTTTCGTTCATGTTCATAAATAATAGAAACATCGACGCGAAGCGTTTCTCATCTTTGTTTAAGCAACGGGTTATAAGATTGTTTTATCCAAGAATGGTACGGCTATTATTAAATAGCCGTGTTCTTGAAGAATATAGATACTTTAAAGACGTTTTTGCATACGAATGTTACTTAGATATACTGAATACTGATTTACGAGGTTTCATAACCAGGTTTAGAGTATCAGCACATTCTCTTCGAATACAAACTGGCAGGTATACTAGGAATGCTCTGCCAAGAAACGAGCGTTTATGCGAATGTTGTAATTTAGCATGTATTGAAGATATATATCACTTTATCATGGTTTGTCCATGTTTTGTGGATATTAGGAAAGCTTATATAGAAAAATACTATTATCAAAGCCCATCTATGTTCAAGTTAACGAACCTATTATTTAAATCTAGTAATAAGTCTTTTTTGACCAATTGAGCTGTATATTTAAAACTAGCAACAAGAAAAGGAAAACATATACTGAACAATTACGATATGTGAGCGTATCCATAGGAGTGTCGATCCGGATCAGAGGACTTCTCTATGAGCCCTCAGATCTGGGTCTCCACTGTAAGCATACGACAAGTGCATTTTTCATAGCTTCAATTGTAATACATGACGAGAATACTCGTCGATAGGGTTAAATGTGTTTAGAAGGTATTATAAATACATAGTTGTATGCATAAACGTTAGCATGTCTTTACTGTTAGCATAGGCCAAGTGTACTTTTCATAGCTACACTAGTAAATGACGAGAGTACTCGACAACAGGATTGAGTGTTAAGCAATTAGAATTTGTGTTCGTAAACATAAACGGTGTAGATCCTGTTCGGAGGACGCCTCAATGAGTCCTCAGATCTGGGTCTTCACAGTTTGCATACGAAAAGTGTACTTTTCCTAGGTACATTGTTAGTAAACGACGCGTTTACTCGTTAAGCGTTAAGCACGACATATCCAGTTCAGAGGACTCCTCTAGGAGCCATCTGACCTGGGTCTGCACTGTTAGTATGCTGTTATTATATATATATGACGAGTATGATAGTCGATAGGGTTGAATGTGTTAAACAATTCTACCGTTTATCTTACCAATACGGTTTACATTATACTTTATCATCTACTGTATATATTTACACATGTAAAGTGAAGTGTTATTAAGTTCATCCTCCTTCATAAGCTAATATTTATACAATGCTGTTATAAACTAACTTTGGATACTGAGCGACACCATAGACCCGGTGACTGGCTGGTGGATCTTGATGGTAGGGGTTGTCCCTGATCTCTTTGAAACCGGTCGGTGGCGGGTCTGTGTTATCGTTCTGGGATAATGTACACTAACATGTATAAACATTGGCTAGGAGTATTGTTATACTAGGTTTCTTTAATACAGAGGGTAGTACGAATACTGTAACGTGACTGTAAAAATATGTATATAATGTTTTGTGTGACGATGTACACATGTACAAGTCAGAAATAAAAGTTGTTCTGTTCTGTTCTGCTAAGGTTTATAGTCCCACATAAGATTGATCAAATGCGTCATCCTGTTGTCTCAGGATTGGGATAATGGTCAGCATCATGCCTATGTATAGATAGCAAAATGTATAGATCCACATAAATAGAGCAATGGGCTGAATGGTAATAGTCCAGTTTAGTGTGCTAGTCGCATGTTTGTTACTTACAGGGTTTAATATTTAGAATTAAAGAGCGGGAAGAGCTCGTAATCAGAAAGCTAAAAACAATGGAATCATTGAACTTAATACTGAATCCTACAGCGTTTGTAGCCAAATACATGGTCAAATCACCATGGCACGACAATATATTCGAATGTATGTTTGTCGTACTATCCGCTCAGGATGAAGAAGATAAACATTTGCTGTAGTTGCAAGGGAAGGTTTTTTTTTTAGTTAAAATACCACAATACCATCTTTTTAGATATTGGTACAAACCAGTGTCTACCAGTTCTCTATCAAGTTTGCTCAAATTATGTTCTTAGGGTAAAAAAAATACGCAATTTGTTTTATGAACGTCAGTATATTTAATTGCATTTGAATTTTCTTTTCTTCTTTTGCAGGCCAATTTCAACATGAATACCTTCTGTGGTACACGGAGACAAGCGTTCTTGGCTCGGCCTATTTACAACAGGCCAAGCAATATTCTGACCTCGCACGTGACCTATTAGACGTCGTGTATATGAACTCAACTCTGAATGACGTCATTGAGAAACTAAGAAACACCATCTCACTTAACGCCGAGCATGTTACGTCTGTTGAATACGCAGAAACATGGTTTGACAATATGACAGATTTCATAGACATTTTGAAAACTGTCCAAGACACCATCGCCTCAAACATTATTCAGGTGAGTAGTACAATCTAAGGCCGATAATTGCGCTGCTAACTCATGTACACCTGAAACTTTAACCCATTACCCAAATTATATTTCTAGCTTTGAAAACAGTTTTTATCTTTAAACAGATTGAAGCGCATTCTGCTTTACTTTCAGCCTGCTTTAATCTGCCATCTGCTAGGGTATAGAAATTGTTTCTTTTTGTGATTATTCATTACAATGACGATAAAGGTCGAAATATTTCTTTAGTGGCATAATCAATAAAAGTTTTAAAGGCGTATCTGTGGAGTATACTAATGATTTAAATGGAGAAGTCCAGTTTTTAAATAAGTCTAACCAATTTAAACTAACAGCACTCACTCACTTACTCATGTCGAGCCGTCTGCTTCCGCCGACATCCTCGGGTAGACATGGACCTCCAAACTTCTTTGTCTAGCATACATTTTGCAACTTCCTCTGTTACTCATTCTGGTGTCATCCAAAAGACCGTCTACGAAGGTCTTTCTTTGCCCACCCCTACTACGAGTTCCCTGTCTTGGCTGCCATAATACAAGGTGGCTAGTTGGAAGTTCTGGACGTCTGTAGCAGTGTCCAGCAAACTTCAGTCTTCTTAGCCTTATTTTCTCTGAGAGTTTTGGGAGGTTTCCATATAGCTCCTTGTTTGTTAGATGGTCTCTCCATCTTGGTATATGTGTCATCTATGCTTTTTGTCAGTTTAGCAGTCATGGTCCATGAATATGCGTACGCTTCAACGGTACACTGTTTGATGGAGGAATACAGACGTCACTAGTGTTAATTATCATCTCGTTTTCTTGAAAAGTACCGTTTGTCCTAACCTCAAACTTTATTTAGTTTTATTGCTAAAAATGTAAAACTATTGTATAGAACGCCACGACTGTCTTTCATTGGGAGATTTCTTTTTGTCGTGTTGGAAAGTCAGTTCGTTACGTAGAAGAAACATTTTGTTATGTACATCTGTAGTTTGTCCTGTGTAAAAGACAATTCGTCATGTGCAAATATCAATTTGTTAAGTAAACAAAACAGTTCGTTATGTAGTCAAAATAATGTGTCATGTGCAAATACCATTTTGTTAAGTACACAAAGCAATTCGTCATGTAGTCAAAACAGTTTATGTGGTTATTTTGATTTATTAGGTGCAGTTGCCAAATTGTTATGTACCGTTTGTAAGTTGTTCGCTGTAAAAGGCAATTCGTCATGTGCAAATATCAATTCGTTAAGTAGACAAAACAGTTTGTTATGTAGTCAAAACAATTGGTTATGTATATATTTTAATTCGTTATGTGCAGTTGCCAATTTGTCATGTCCATTTTGTATATGTCAATTCGTCTTGTGAAAGTATCAATTCGTTATGTGCAAATATCAATTTGTTAACAACACCAAACACTTCGTTATATAGACAAAATTAGTCGTTATGTGTTTATATTTTAATTTGTTATGTGCAGTTGCCATGTTATGTACAGTTGTAAGTTGTTTTGTGTAAAAGGCAATTCGGTATGTGCAAATATCAGTTCGTTAAGTACACAAAACAATTCTTTATGTAGTCAAAACAATTCGTCATATGCAAATATTTCAATTCGTCTTGTGCATTTGCATTGTCCAGTTTGTTATTTGTCCTGGGTAAATGTCAATTTGTCTTGTGCAATATCAATTCGTCATGTGCAATTATCAATTGTGTTAATTACACAATCAATTCGATATGTTGTCAAAACCATTCGTTATATATACATATATATGTATATATATGTTATATATATATTAATTTGATATGTGCAGTTGCCAATTTATTATGTACAGTTTGGAAGTTGTCCTGAGTAAAAGCCTTAATAGCAATCAAGAGCGGCACATTTTGTCGACACACTTTGCACATTCGCGCAGAATTAATTTCTGCTATTCATTTACAAAGGTTGTTTTGCGTATTTTGACATTAGACGTATTGAAATGAGAGTATGCAAGTTTTGGTCCTGATCAAATGCCGAGTTTGAAAGACTCGTGACCGCTTAAAGAAAGACGAAAATTAAGGAGAAAGTTTCTAAAACAGTTTTATGCTTTTTTTCATCTTTTTGATTTGATTTTTTGAATTTTGATTTTAACTGTTTCACCTGCGTCTCATCAGGCTCTAAAATGTTTGCAAAGGAAAACATGTTTAAACAGTGAAATGAATAAAAACTTTTTTTAGGAAAGCATTAAGGTCTTCTCATTACGCGATGTATTTATTTCTTCTTCTTGGTTATCGGTATATTTATGGAGAATGTAAATAAGCTAATGATCAATAATGTATAATGTCTTTTCGTTTTTAAATAAATACTTAGATTGCAAAAGAACCACTCGTGAAAAATATAACCCTTGCTTTTAACTCGATAACTATTGAATTATCGACCTTTTGTAGCTCGCCTGTACGTAGTATAAGACGAGCTATTGCAATACCCCCGGTGTAGTCGTCGTCGTTGTCGTTGGCGTCGTCGTGAACGGCGTAAACAATTTTAAAACAAGAATATCGTTCACAACGATGGATGTTCCCAACAAGGAAAAACCAAAAGGTAAAGCATGTTTAGTAGGTGAACACAGCATCAAGTTTCATCGGGAGGTTGCAGAAAGGTCAAAATTGTTCATAATTCTATTGGCACCGGATCCTGAAAGTCTCGGAGGGTGCCGAAGACAGTCGCAGACCGGTGCAATGGACTCGGGAGGGTCCTTAGATGCCGGAACTATGCATAACTCGATTGGCACCGGAATCCTGATAGTCTGCGAGAGTGTCGAAGACAGTCGCAGACCGTTGTAATGGACTCGGGAGGGTCCCTAGAGGGCAAAAACTGGTCATATTGCTATTGGCACCGGAATCCTGATAGTCTTGGAGGGTGCCATCACTCCTCTTTACCTCCTCTTTACCTCCTCTTCACTCCTTCCTGCCTCCTCTTCACTCCTCCTTACCTCCTCTTCACTCCTCCTTACCTCCTCTTCACTCCTCCTTAACTCCACTTCTGCTACTTGAAAACAGTAATAATATATTAGATATAGTGTCTCTGATCAAATTAAGAGTAACGCTTGTTCTTTACTAGATGTTAGAATAGCGTTATGATAGGGAGGTTTGTTGATCTATCTTTTTTATACACCTTATACATCTTTTTTCTTACACTCCATTTTTGCTGACACATTGAACCGCGGGTGGCCCGTCTAATTGGTTGTCCTCCGTTTGTCTCGTACACTTAAGAATAATAGAAACCGATGGTATCACCCCGAGCTAACAATATCAAACAATAGGGATATCGCGTTGAGTCCTCCCTCTTTTGTCTAATGAGGCTGCCGCCTTTGTTCTCGACTGGGTATTGCCCTTTACTGTGGTGATACGCCTACTCTAGCGACAACTCAACTCCAGTTCTTCAAATTCGATACTTTATTACATGGAATCACGCCACAATATGTATCATGACTTCTGGTCGGGTTCCTACAGTCTGCGCGACTCCCCAGATCCTATTTTTTCCATCTTATTTATAATAACCTGGCTTAATCGTCCGAACACGCACGACCTGTCAGATTGACAGCTTGACCTCAATTTGAACGGAGGTGCGTGGATCCTTTGACAGTGATATATCTGTTTGTACCGACCTGAATTCATGTATACACAACAAGACATCCAATATACAGTACAATACACAATAAAAGACACATGGTTCAAATGATATGTATCTAATATACATTACCTCACACGCTCAGGGGGTGAACTCGAGGTCAGAAGGGGGTCAGTGATTGCCGCCTTTGTTCTCGGATGGGTATTGCCCTTTACATCACCCTCTAGGGTGACCTTGAGGTCAGAAGGGATCATTGAACTGTCATTGAACTCCTCCGAGGTCAAGGGGGGGGGGGTCAGAGGTCACAGATCATGATCATGATCATAGACATGCAGCTACAGCTCTCCGGACAAAATTTAATTTTTTCTAAATAGAAAAAGGGAGATAATTCAATATTAGCAGATGACAGAGTCATGGTTCTTGTGGACTGAACCTCCTTATGTCATCATCTATTACTGTATTAAGGTTCATTAGCCTACAGTGTAGCAGTCAAGAGATATGCTCCGGACAAAATTTGTTTTTGTTTAGAAAAAGGGATAATTTTTCGGCGGAGCTGTCTGTTATCTATTTAGTCACACATTTCTATTTAGACAAACATTTGAACCAATCATATTTGATCAGAAATTTAGAATTAAGAGCACCTGTTGAAACTGACTTGTCTGATTGGATAGTAGCCAGGGCTCCAGATAAGAGAATTATTTCAAAACTTAAAAACTTTATTTGTGCATTAAACCCTATGGTGTCCAACTCATATGAATTGTCTCTTCGAGACGATAAAAATGAGTGGTAACACCATAGGGTTTGGTGCTGAAATGAGTGAGAAAATGTTAGATTTTTTCAATTTACTCCCCTGAAACAGTAGCCTAGCTGTTTATGCACTGATGTGAGTGTAAAATTAGACAGCCAGTGTGTAATACTGAGCTTCTATTTTAACCCATTACCCAATAGCCTGTTTCTAGCTTTGAAGACAAGTGACCAGTTAAAGCAGGTTGAAAGTAAAGCAGAATGTGCTGTAAGGCACATTCTGCTTTACTTTCAGTCTGCTTTAAGCTACCATCTGCTAGAATATAGAAAATATTTTTTATAATACATATTCATGACTGTATAAATTGGAACTATTTTCTTCAGAGGAGGAATAAATTAAATGCGCTAAAAGGCGCTTCCATGGGGAAAAGGGTTAAGATATGCTAGCAGAATCTGATGTGTATTTATAGATAGACAGTGGCAGCTAGGTATTTTGTTTAATAATGGTTTACTTCCAATTTATTTTAATTGTTAACTATTAATTTTGTACAAATTTACCATACATTGATAGCAATATAATAAATGGCCTCAAGTGAGTTAAACACAATTGTGTTGTTTCATCATTTATTTACAAGAGTGAGGTGTTATAGACCTTGTAAAGCAGGGCAGACTGTTCTGTATGGGCCTGCACAGTTTATCTAGTTATAGTTTGTTTCAAGAAACTCCCCATGAATGAAGTTTGATATACAGAACAATATAATTTAATCTGAGGATCTCCTACCAGTAGCTAGGATATGTTTTGCATTTCTGTACATTTATAGTTTTTTAGTCAGAGTTATGCTATATCGTTGAATGTGTATTTTTTGCTTTTCAATCCAAGATATTACAATTCTTTGAAAACCTCCAATTTCGTACAATTTTGCACACCCATCAACAGCATGAATTTCACCAACCATTCCGCCGAATATCTTTTTTAAAGATATTTCTTGTTTATTATTGGGAGATGACAGAGTTATCATTCTTGTGTAATGCACTTCATTCTTTCATCCTCTATCACTGTAACAAGTTGCACCCACTTACGGTGTTACAGCTCAGAGATATGCTCCGGAAATAAAATTGATTTATTTTATGAGAAAAAGGGAGATAATTCAAAATTGGGATATGAGAAAGTTACGGTTCTTGTGTACTGTACTTCCTAATGGCATCCTCTATCACTGTAACAAGTTTACTCAACTTAGGGTGTAACAGTCCAGAGATATGCTCCGGACAAAAGATTCAGACAAAATTGATTTTTTATGAGAAAAGGGGAGATAAATCAATAGTATGAGATGACAGAGTTACGGTTCTTGTGTAATGCACCTCCTTCTGTTATTCTCTATCACTGTATCAAGTTTCATCAACCTACGGTGAACCGTTCAAGAGATATGCTCCAGACAAAAAATCGTGACGGACGGACGGACAGACAGACAGACAGACAGAGGGATGGACAAAGCGGCGACTATATGCTACCCCCCTAAAGGGGAGCATAAAATGTCTATAAGTTCAATGTCCCTTTAGGTATTGCTATCATAGTTGGTATGTGTGTGTATATGGACAAGACCTTTCCATGCACAGAAAAATTTGGACACTTGTAACCTTGACCTTGAACGAAGGGCCTGCGTTTAGGTTTCGAAATCTGTGTTTAGGTTTCGAAAAATGCCTTTAACTTATATGTCCATTGAGGTATTGCTTTCATAGTTGGTATGTTTGTGTATATGGACAAGACGTTAACGATTATCTAAAATTAAAGATGAGACATTTAGCGAGACATTTTAATTGGAAGGAGTAACATACACCACATCCCGTTTTGTACGGTTAACCTCTTGATTGTATATGAAAGACAGGTTGCACCTTAAAGCAAGGCTTTTCCTGTTTTACATTCACCTTGTGTCAAGTCACAACCTGCCTTAAACTCTAAGTTGAACTAATATAATTCAGTGGTAGTTATAGATAAGTTTTGCTTTGTAATATTTTGTGTTTTATTAATTTTCAGTCAGCCGCTAATCAAAACCAGGATTTAGAAGAACTGTTAATCGTAAGTGCATTTGAACTAGCCATCGCCATGATAATAGCTCCTGTAGTGGGGGTTTTAATTCGCAACATCATCAGAAAGATCCAAACATTCTCTTCTCAACTCAAAGACAAGACAATGGACTTAGAACAAGAACGGAAACGAACAGAGGGTTTATTGTACCAACTGCTGCCAAAAACGGTTGCTAGAAAACTGATGAATCAATGCCACGTGATTCCAGAGGCGTACCAATCAGCGACCATCATGTTTTCCGATGTTGTTGGCTTCACCGCTATTTCAAGGTTGTCGAGTTATTTATACTTTGCTATTTATATGGTCAATAAGTAATCGTGTGTATCCGATTGACACAAGTGGAACTAATTTTGTCGGTGACCTCTTTGTATGTTAACTTATTCACCTCTGTAACTTCAAATGGACAATTCACATTTCTAATTAAGTCTAGTCGATTTAAACGATACTTATGGTTGTTTTTTGCAATATATTACAAAATGACAAACAATGAACATCCTGATTAGAGGACTCACGAAAGAGCCCCTTTGATTAGGGTTTACACTGTTTGCATTGGAAAAATGTACTTTTCACAGGTGCAGTGGTAAACTATGTGTGTACACACCACTAGGGATTTATGAGCTGTCCGATTGATATGACAAGTGCTTTCTTAAAGAAGTTACAGGAGCGTTTGCATATAATAGTTACTTTCAAGAGTCTTATATATAGAGGATGTTACATGAGTTATCATTATTAATCATTTTTTGAAAACCGAGCTGACTAAAATAATATGACGCGAGCCTTGTGAGCGTCATATAAATGTTAGTCAACATGTTTATTAAAAATGATAGTTTTTGAGCACGAATGTGAGATTCTCTATATCATATAACACTTTTAAACACCTATTAAATCAATCGAAGCCGTAGTTTGTAGTATTCCTGCTTTATGGAGTTTCCGCCAAAACTTGACGTTGTTTACGATAACGTCATCTCAAATGACATCATTTTGTGTCCCGCTATATGCAGCGTTTGTGGACGAAATGATTGACTTGACCTGGAAATGCCGTCCTAAGTTTTTTTCTCGACTGATTCTACTTCAGCATATGTTACTTATTGAAAAACCACCGGGTACCACTTTGTCACCCTTGAGCATTTTCGTATATTCAAGATGGCGGCCAAAATGGCTGCCGATAGGCTTTTAAACAAAATAGCATACAAATCAGCATTCATTTTTCCTTTTCTTAATTGATTTGACCTCACCATAATGATAGTTATTATTCAAAAGACGTTTAATGGTTTCAAAATATTACGGGTGACACTCTTTGGCATTTCAGTATATTCAAAATGGTGGCTAAAATGGCTACCTATATGTGTTAAAACAAACTACTCTAAACTTCAGCATTCATGGTTTGGTTTTCTTAACTGATTTGACCCCACCAAAATGATAGATATTACTGAACTGATGATACATATTATTGAACTGTTACGGATGACATCCTGTCACCCTTGGGCATTTCTGTATATTCAAGATGGCGGCCAAAATGGCTACCGAAACAATAGTCCAAAAAGCAGCATTCATTGTTTCTCTTTTTAAACTGATTTGACCTCACCATAATGATAGTTATTATTTACATGGACAATTTATGTTTTAAAAATGTTACGAGTGACATCTTGTCACCCTTCAGCATTTCCGTTTATTCAAAAATTGCGGCTTATATTGCTATCCAAGTGCGTTAAAATCTACTCTAAACTTCAGCATTCATAGTTTGGCTTTCTAAATTTATTTGACTCCACCATCATGAAAGTTTTTACTGAAATGATGATACATATTATTGAACTGTTACGGATGACATCTTGTCACCTTTGAGCACATCTGTATATTCAAAATAGCGGCTAAAATGGCTACCTAAATGCTTTAAAACAAAATGGTCAACAAATCAGCATTCATAATTTCTTTTTATTAATTGATTTGATCTCACCATTATGATATTCGTTATTGAAATAATCAAACTAATTATTGAAATGTTACGGGTGACTTCTTTTTATCATTGAGCGTTTCCGGATATTTAAGATGGCGGCCAAAATAGTGATGACAATTTTGTTTAGCAAATAATGTCGAAAAATCAACAATCATACATGTTATATTCATAACTGACTCGATATCAACGTAACTATACTTACTATTAGATTTATGATACTTATTGAGTATTTCCGTATATTTAAGATGTGTTGCTTATTATTGAAAACATGATACTTCTTATGGAACTGTAGGTGGATGACGTCTTGTCACCCTTGAGCATTTCCATATATTCGCGATGGCGACCAAAGCGTTGACCGAAATGCTTTAAATCAAAATAAGTCAAAACAACAACAATCATTATTTCTTATTTTTAAATGGTTTGACCTTACCAGAATGATACTTATTATTGACAGAATGATACTCATTATTGAAATACTTTGGGGGACATTTTTTCGCCTTCGAGCATTAGCGGCCAACATTGCGATAGAAATGCTTAAAATATTTTAAATGTTCAAAAGTCAAAATAAACAGCTGTTTCTTGACTGGTTCTTTTTAAGCACCTGGTATTTGTTCACAAGAGCGCTTTTACAGTTAACCTAAGAGACTTCCTACCTGATCGGGGTTCTGGGGCTTAATTGTCATAGGACAATTTCTGTGTATTTGACCGAGATAATGCCCGCTGTCAATAACTAAAAGGAAGGCAGGTCGCTGATTTTGTTCCCATGCGCTGATTTGCAACGAATGAGACTAGTCGAAATCATCTTTCTGAAATCATCATCATCTCGTCTCATCACCTCTCATCTTTTATCGGCCCTATATGATCTATTCTGTGTTGCAGTACCCTAAAACCTAACTCGTCCATGCATGCTTTTACATATCAATATTTACTTTCTACAGGGCATGCTACGAGCGTACCTTGACAGCCACACGTTGCCCTGTTTACAAATTAACTATAGCGTTATGACAATGTTTCCGGTCCAAGTCGCTGGCTGTGAAGATGTTATCTGTTTATCCTTCCTCCAGCCAAACCACGTTGGGTCAATTGATTGTTTCCTCTAATAAATGCCTAAATCAAGGTAGCTGATGTTTCATCGCTAAGCTGTGTGGTCTATACTTGAACGCGTGTTTCAGATATGAACTCGGGGAAATACTATTGCTTGTGAAATGTAGGTTTCAATAGAAATATCAAGATAACCGATGATAAGTTAAAACACACAGTTGGACCACAATTATTTCCTTGCAGCAGTTCACGTTCCTATTCCAAAGCTGTCTGCAACTGTGTTACATCCCGATAGGGTATGTGCAGGACGAATGTCCTCAGCAATGTCCATATGTTTGCCACATGCAATATCAATAATATATTTGATTAACATTTATTCGCCCTTCTTGTTTTATAATATGACTGACAGCTTAGGATTCGAATAATTTCTTATGCATGAGAATACCTACTACACAATCATGTTGTCTATCTCTTCATATGTTGCTTTCAAATGTTTTCTTTCTGACATAATACATCGGCTTGTTTAAGCTTGTGTTTCATATTACCTATTATCACTTGCTTGTTAATGTGTGTGTGCTCAATTTGAAAAGTCTCAGCATCTAGAATGTAAGAGATTATCAGCTTCAGTAACTGTTTTTTTCAGTGACTGTAAGATAAACTGTTTTTGGTAATATGCTGTTAGCATGCAACTGATAGTAATCGATTTTAACCTGTTGCTCTCGTACACTTATAGAAATGTAAGTGCTGTATATATAGGTCAACATTGTTTTCCTCCAACTTAAATGTTCTGCACAGAGCCTTTTGTAGGGTATGTCATAAAACCCGATTCAATTCAGGTGAGAGATTTTATGGCCATCATGGTCCTCTTGTCTTACCGTGCCTTCCGTGTACTTTGCGTTTTTTTCTATTTTCCGTCTCCTTTGTGCCCCTCAAAGTCAGTTTCAGGACCATCCCTGTGAGCCACCATGATATCAAAGATTGCTTGCAACTGATTGTACATGTGAATTCTAAAGTCCATGAGTAATTCTGCTTTATCTTAATCTTAGTGATACAATTGGCCACATGCCCATGGCACATAGGGGATTTCAATGAACATATGACATATTCACTTTTATATACCTCGTCCATGCCTCATCAAATCTTAATTTTCAAAAATATTCTGAGCATCGCTCTTCGGAGAGCCTCCCTTTCTTTCAGGTAAGCCATGCCACATCTGCCATTGTTAGTTAACATGACCTGAATCAGAACTTTAAGGCAGCATTTCACTATATACTACACTCTTTCAAGGCATCAGCAAATATAAAGGCTAAGCCACTGTCTGCCATCAAACTACCATCATCAGCAACTAAGCTGTTGAGTAAGTGTATACCACCAAGCCTATATGCTAAGAATGAAATATTTTGACGCACAAAAGCATGTACAGTAACGTGACCCTAGCTGCTGGTACTGAGTCCAACACTGACCAAAAAGAAAAAAATATCTAGGCCACAGAGGTCAAGGTTAAAGGTCAATGTTAGTAATTTACTATTGTAGCTAGTTTTACTCGTTGAAGTGCACATACATGTGAAGTTATGTGAACGTAATTGAAGTACTTAGTCCAAAATTGACCTATAAAACGCAAAACAATTTACAAATGTCACAGAGGTCAAGGGCAAAGGTCAAGGTTATCAAACTGCAATGCAACATGCTACTCACATTAAAGCGTATCTATGGTTTATGTTTCATTGATATAATACTTAAACTTTCAAGGAATTTACCCGGTATTCGATGCCGGGGTATAGTATAAAAGGCCCAATTTCGTGGAAATGAGTAAAAAGTGGTGGGTGGGGTAAACCGGAAATATGGCAAAATGCTCAAGGGTGCCAAGGTGGCACCCGGTCAATTCTGAATGACAATGCTTTGAACTATCAATATCAATCAAGAAAAAAACTTAGGACGCCATTTCTAGGTGGACCTCCAAATCCCCATTTCTCTGCCTGACTATTAGACCGGAGCCCAACGCAACGGTACTCCACTAGTGGAATACGATACTTATACTCGTATAGGTTAGACCATGGATGCAAGCGAATAAACGATATAGTTCTAACCTATTTAGCACTGGCTTGGGCTCGAGGAAAACAAGAAAACCATTCGTTTCTGATTTCTGTTTTAGACGAAAAAGTCATTTTGTTTGTAATATTTTACTAAAATTGAAAGGTTATTTCAAATGATAAGTTTGGGACATTAAGCATGCTTTAACACCAACATAAATAACGCTTATTGAAGCTCTATATGTAAGCACAATTCATTAGTAATTGTCTTTAAAGTCTAGGTCTCACTGTACATAATAAAACGTCATGAAGCGTGTGCAGTTCACCTCTGACCTCAGCTGTTTTTAGAATTGTGACGTCAAATTGCCTTGAGATGACGGAAGCGAGGAAGAAGTGAACAGTTTGTTAGTTATTCCATGGTTTGTTGAAATAAACGATATATTCACAGGTTTTTGAGGCATCTGATTGGCCGAGAGCTCCAAGTCATGTGCTAATGGGCTTTATTCCATCCCAAGACCGCAAGTTATATGATAAATACAGGTAGTTACAATAAGAAATATGTGGCATTGACTCGTGCTGGAATACATTGTAACATGTAGATGTAGTTAATACTTTATCACATGTTGTCCATACGTATTGTACAAAACGCCCTTTCGTCATACTGCTTTCCATTATCTATATTTGTCTGTGGTTGATATGCTCAAAGCTTTATTGGAGTTATGAAAAAATGTCAAACGTCACAAAATTAACGTGCTATCTACATAACTTTATGATTGTATTTGGTTTCGTTGACGCTATCTTTAATTTAACGCATTGCTCCATGAATACTGCTCTTTAGGCCTTTAGTTTATTCCTCCAGGTCAATCTTGTACCATAAGATACATTTCCTACATCCTAGCAGAAGGTAACTTAAGGTAGACAGACACCAACTGTTCTTTTACGTCGGACAATACTTTAATACAGTTACATAAACCCTGTAGGGTTTTTATTCCGACAAACATAAGTATAGTTACAAACAAACAACGCGCAATAAGCTTTCAACCTTCATCTTTTAACCTGTTTGAAGCGGTCATCTATCTTCAACATTAACATTTTCGCATACGTTAGAATAGCTGACAAAATGTAGATAATGATTTATGTCCAGGACGGGGTCACTTTTACCCGAGGGGCATAATTTAAACACTCTTGATAGAGGACCTGTAGTTGATGCCAAGTTCAAAATATCTAAGATCAGCATGCTAGGGTTTTAGACAAGAAGACTTTATTTTACGTTTCCATTAATAAAAATCTATTTTTAGCTCCTGTGACCAACATAATACAGCAAAATGGAACCATTTGAATAAAACAGGTAAATGATATCTAAAGTATCACCATGACGAATAGCAAAGCTCTGGCCATATTAGTTTCAGAGGAGAAGACGTTTGAATTGTTCACTATATAACTCTATGCAAAACTGTGACCCCCGGGGCTGGGCTAATTTTGACCCCTAGGTGTGTAATTTTAATAAATGTAGATGATGATATGTGCCAAATATCCGTAAGACAGCAAGCCCGACTATCTGCTCCTTTGTACTTATTGATTTAATAATATTTTATTGCAGATATCATAAACATTTATCGACCAACATGTACACTGTTTTTACAGCATATATGTATACAAATTATCAAAAGATTATAATATATTGCAAACGGGTTGGGACACAAGTTATACCAATATTAGAGAAGGCCCTTCCCTTGATGTCAATCGTAATAACGTTGATGTAATGCAGAAGAAAATATTTCTACTTTAGTTTACCTTTGTACTTAAAGCAGTTATGGAAAAAAGTAGTTGTAGTGATGTATGCTCTAAGTGGAAGGCATTTTCTAAGTTGATCAAAAATCTTAACGTGGGTGACTAAGTTCAAAAGGGGAGATAATTCATACTAAATACCATCTAGAATTATGCGTATCTAGTGTTTGAGTTGAAGCGATTATTGAATAAAAATATCAGTTGTAGTGATATATGCCTTCAGTGAAGGGCATTTTCTAGGTTGATCACAATTATTTAAGTTCAAAAGGGGAGAACATTCATAGTAGTAGTTTATTCATTCCTCCATACATGGAGATCTTTAACATATATACATATAAAAATGTGAACGTTTTAAACATACATGTGAAATAAATACACATTACCAGTTGACAGTGCGATACAGAGTGATGTATTTAGCTCGAGACGTTTTTGGCGGAAATAGCCGATCTGACGAGCGCCTGGCCAAAAACGTCGAGAGCTAAATGCAACACTCTGTTGCGCACTGCCAACTGGTAATGTGTTTATTATATGCCTTGAATACAAACCAGAAACAACTAAATAGTTGTTTAAATCATTTTACTTCCAAAATTTATTAGTTATTTGAAGCAGAACGAGAAGTTTTGTATGCCACAAAGAATAACGCGGCACTCGTACATGTACGTAAATGATGTCACGTCAAATCGAAAGCGAGGTCAGAGTAAAATACAAAGTGGCTGATACAAGGTGGCTGATACAGACTCTTGTATTTTACTCTGCAAATACACGCGGAAACGCTCGATATCACTCGAAGGCATATAATAAACCATACCATTCCACAGTATAAATGTTTGCATATCACGATTGGATAATTCACCCAAACAACCATCTAGAGGTATCCGCCTCTAGTCTGGGGCAAGTAAAATGATTGAGGTATAGCGATTATTGAATAAATACACATTACAAGTTGACAGCGCGATACAGAGTGATGTATTTAGCTCGAGACGTTTTTGGCGGAAATAGCCGATCTGACGAGCACCTTGGCGCGAGTCTGATCGGTTGTTTCCGCCAAAAACGTCGAGAGCTAAATGCAACACTCTGTTGCGCACTGCCAGCTGGTGATGTGTTTATTATATGCCTTGAATACAAACCAGAAACAGCTAAATAGTTGTTTAAATCATTTTATATCCAAAATTTATTAGTTATTTGAAGCAGAACAAGATTTTTTGTTTGTCACAAAGAATAACGCGGCACTCGTACATGTACGTAAATGACGTCACGTCAAATCGAAAGCGAGGTCAGAGTAAAATACAAAGTGGCTGATACAGACTCTTGTATTTTACTCTGCAAATACACGCGGAAACGCTCGATATCACTCGAAGGCATATAATAAAAACATTAGTCGCAATGATATATGCTTTAAGAGGATTGCATTTTCTATGTTGATAACAATTCTTTACGTGAATACCTACGTCCAAAAGGGGAGATAATTCACCCAAAATACCATCTAGAATTGTCCTCCTTGATGATTGAGGGCAGGTTAGATGTGTATGGTAAAATCAAAACGCAACATAAGTGATATATGCTTAAAGAAACCTTAACATGCAACGCCGACACAAGAGTGACTGTAATAGCTCTCCATATTCTTCGAATTGTCGAGCTAAAATATCTAATTTAGTTTTTCTGACGTAACAGCCCGGAATCATTTGAAAAAAATACGTAAAGGATATTTAGAAGTGTCACCATATCGAATATCAAAGCTCTGGCCATATTAGTGTCGGAGAAGAAGACGTTAAACTTTGAAAAATTCACTTTATAACTTTATGTGATAAAATTGAATATTGTTTGTTTTCATTACATTTGGGTAGCTGTGATTGGCTGTAATTTTTGTTTCATAACTCCATGAAAAAATTAAATTCAGGCCACGCCTTGTCAGGACTACTTTCCCTTAGTCCAACTGCTCTTCACAAGCGCTGCATGAAGCAGGATGCCAAATGACGTCATTGACGTCGACGTTACTACATAACAACGACACGTTTTGGCGGAAAATATATATGGCGGAGGGACTACAACCTACGTTTTAAAAGCGTTAAAAAAAGAACATTCGCCTTAGATTCTCTATTCAACTACTTTCTTAAATTCAGAAGTTCTATTAAATTATAAGGAATAATTCGGAATATTTATTGTATTCATGGTTTCGCGGTTTCATACAGTGTGACCAGGTTTTTTTTTCATACCTCCATGAATACAATAAATATTCGAATTATTCCTTAAATGTAAAACTGTGATCCCCGGCGATGGGCCAATTTTGACCCAAGGAGCACTTTTTTAATAAACTTCATAGAAGACCTGTAGGCAATGCTTTGTGCCAAATATCTAAGCCATGGCCCTTGTAGTTTCAGACAAGAAGATTTTTTAAGTTTCCATTGAAAACAAAATCTATTTTTAGCTGCTGTGACCTAGATATGTAACCGACCAGAACAATTGGAATACTTTTGGTATAGGACATCTAGAAGTGTCACCATGCAAAATATCAAAGCTCTGCCCGTATTAGTTTCAGAGAAGAAGATGTTTGAAAATTTAACTATATAACTCTTTGTAAAACTTTGACCCCAGGGCGGAGCCAATTTTAACCCAAGGGGCATTTTTTTAACAAACTTGATAGAAAAACTGTCGATGATGCTATGTGCCAATTATCTAAGCTCTGGCCCTTGTAGTTTCAGACGAGAAGATTTTTTAAGATGTCCTTACTTTTTCACGTTGGTTGTCATGGCAACCAGAGTTTAAAACCGATGTATGATATTGACCAAGGGTCACATAGAAAATACATTCCCTCGTGTAAAAAAATTGATCTATAATGGTATCTCATGTCAATTTTCAAAATCTTTTATTTCAGCCGCAGCACTCCAATGCAAGTCGTGAACATGTTGAACAAATTATACATGACCATAGACAGTAGACTGGAGTTCGTAGACGTTTACAAAGTGGAGACAATAGGTAGGAAACACGACCACTGTAAGGGGAAGACGTTATACTTTTCCATTTAAACAAAACTAAACGCAATGCAATGAAATGTCAAAATGACAGTTTCTCAAAAATGTAACGATTCACTCAACTCTGATAGGAATAATTTGGTCTCTGATTAGATTTTGATTTGTTATGATTTTACGTCCCTTTAACATTATTTCAGACATATCGCGACGTCCAGTTAATTTCAGGAGGAGGAAGACTTCAGACGCCCTTTATGCACTGTTTAGGCACAAATCGGCAATTGGGTTGAAACACCGACCTTCCGCAAGCCAGCTGGAAGATTTTTAGACGCCGAGTCACTCGGCATCGAATCAGACCTCAAATTGTTCGCACTGAACATGGTTCTAGCAATGCAAAATATAACTTAACTGTTCGTTCCCTGCAGGCACATGTCTGACAGCCTTGGTACTAGCAAGAAATTGTAAATAGCGTAAACCCAAATTAAGCTCAGACAAGTTGGCTTCTTTAAAAAAAAGCCAGGGAAGCCATGCAGGTTTGAAACCAAATGGTTCTTTGCAAAAATGAAAACAATAACTCAAACTAAAGCAAATATGTGGCATTACCGTACATCAGGTATTAAAACAATATATGATCAGTCTTAAAACAGCCTCAAGAAATGTAACCAAATCTTAGTTCTTAAGTTTTTTTCATCACTTTTAATTTATTTTTTTACTCTGTCTACTTGACAATAAATTCATTTCGCATCTTTTTGCGCACGCGCTGGTATAAACAGGAAATAATGATGTCTTCTCTCTTATGGTACACCACTCGTTAGTCAAGTAATGAAGGCCTCCATCTGAAGTTTAGTTTTCCGAACCCTCGATCCAAGCTAAATAGTTGTTTTCTTTTAAAATGCACTTTTAAAGAATTTCTTATCCTAAATCATATGACATATGTGCTAGTAAAAAATTAGTACTTGTATACTGAGTTGGGGTAAAATTTCAGAAGAATATATAGGTGAAAGGTATATTTCAGGTATTGGAGTATTGAAAGAATTTTATGTACAATGAAACCTCTCTATTGCGACCAGTAATTCTAGGGGGCTGCTTAAGGAAAGGGTAAAATAAACAAAAAGCTCCTGTAGGAAGTTTTTGTTTTTCTTTCACCTTGCTTTAAGATTCCACAATCAATACAATCAATAAGCGTTATTTTAGTGGTTGTAATCGACGTTTTACGGCATAAGCACGTAACATCTGATGTTGCCTATGTTATAAGTTCGGGTATGAGTTTATTCCTAACCGAAATGATAGTTCCGCTATGAGTTTTATTCCTAAAACAAGAATAGTTGTTGTTCCTAAAATTTACTGCGAACATTTATGCAACCCAGTATCGGACATATGCAGACAATGCATTTCTGACTGGTTGCACCAAGTTGCTTCCATTTGTTTCACCGTTTCGCCATAAGCCCAAGTTCCTCCTACGAAAATGGATACTTTCAACCTCATCACTGATAGGCTTCCAGTGACATCAAGAGAGTGTAAATCAAGAAATTACAAAACCAAACGATGTATAATTTGTAGTTGCACTGGAGCTGTTGCCGATTGTGATACTTGCGTATTTCTTAGGCCATTAGAGAGGTGTTTTTTCCACTATTCTTAATCCATAATAGCCATTTAAACTATTGGGAGCCTTAGACATATTCTTTTGAAGCGTTTGAGATAAGTTTCAAGGTTTTGATTGCTCAGATGTAAGCATGCACATATTTGAGCAGTTGAAAAGTCGAGACAATTTTCAGACTCATCTTAAACACTTGATAAGCATAGGCCCAGATCAGACACCGATTTACTCTGTTTGCAACGGACATAATTATAGTTATTTGAGCATAAACGCATTCTTTTAGAAAATTTAACGTATCACTCGTTACTCAACCAATTTATCTTTTAAACAACCATGTTACACCGAAAGGTGTATGTATAAAGTCCTGATAAATTTACTTCATGCATGCATGAATGAATGAAGTGAGGTGACGCAGAACCAATCTATTGTCAACAGCGAACAGTACAATGTCGGGAATGTTCGACTAATTACGCTATTCCTGCCACAGATGTGAGATTTAAAACGTCGATTGAAATCCAGTTGTGTAATAGAAGCTGTTGATAAAATACTATTCCCGAGTGTTCTATATATAAAGTATACTCGTATCTACCAAAAAGCACAATGTTGCGTTTTGAAGTGAGTTTTAATTCGCGAAAGATCCTAGAAACCCTCACCTGCGATTCAAGCCAGTTCACTAGACATACCTATTTGACAACCCTTTGACGTATCTCATCCGCTACGTTGGTCGGTAGAGCGAAACATTTGTATAGACGATGTCCCGAGTTCGAACCCCGATTAAAGAAAATACTTTGTATGTTATAAATTTTATTTTAAAGACCACATAATCGCTCTTATATGAAATTTAAAAGAGAAGGAAAAGAAACATGTTCCCATAAGTGATGTATGAATACTTAAAAGTATTTAAGGGTAAATATATCTGTATTGCATGGGATTCGAATTGCATGTACTGACTGTACGGACACATACATGTATATAATCGCATTCCTTACCACTTGAGCTAAATACTATAAACATCGATTAGTATTTTGGGAGCCGAACAATGCTATATTTCCTTGAAACCGCCGTATTTACAATGCACAATGCACATACATTATAACGCAGTATTCTGAGGTTTTTTTTTTTTTAAAAACAATAAAGTGAACTTATGCTAATAGAGGTCACCAACGTCTTGTGATTCTGTCTGGACTATAAAGGTATTTATAAAATATGGAACACCACATATATGGTCAAACCTTTAATATATAAATCATGTTGGGTCAATTAAAAGTTCAGGAAAGCTGTCCGCAATAAGGAGATATGTCCGCACTTATAGCGGAGAAAATGTTTTAATTGTATACATTACTTTAAAAAGTAACTAATTTGTTAAAGAAAAAATTCAGTAACCGACTCGCTGGACTGTCAAGAACCGGAAGAATGCCTAATAACCTGTATCTCGAAAAAGCGAGAGTGCACGTTACCGATCTGTATTTTTAAAACAAAAACAAAGATGGCCGTTGCTAGAAGCTTTCTGCTTTGCTTTCGCTGTACTGTGGGCTGTCTTCTGTCTTTGATACTGCCAACTCATAGCCCTTCTTTAGTGGCCATGCTAGATAGATATTATTTTTTCTCTATTCAGAGACTCAATTGCTTGATCTTATGTAAAGGTGTTCACTCCTTACCCCAACAACTAGTCATAAGAAACAGTATAACCAAGCACAAATATTCAAACTGTTTTGACCTGGTCTGGATTAATCTGGACTTCACTGCTTTTTACTTAAAATGTATTCGTGTCAAGACTTGACCCTTTGCCCAATGGCCTGTTTCTTGAGTTTTAAAGACAGGTCATGTGACAGCTTGATGTGGGTGGGAGGTAAAGCGGAGTTGCATCTCAGGCGCATCCTGTTTTGCTTTCGACTTGCTTTATGCGGTCATCTGCTAGGATATAGAACATGTTTCAAACAATGCATATTTATAAATCACAGAGTGGAGCTTTTTGGTGCAAATAATAGGGGCATTAGAAGACATATGCATGGAGTAAAGGGTTAAATAGATTGACATAAGAGTTATCAGACAAGCATCGTCTCTGTCTGCACGATTGGTGTCCTTGATATTCCTTGTTATATTTGTACATATACCTTTGTTATTGTCCTTTGTTTTTTGTGGTTTTTTTTGTATTATGTTACATTTAGCTTCTAGATTGAAAACTGGAAGGAAAACAGTTTTTGCTAGCGCACTTACCCTTTCCTTTTCTTTTTCAACATATGCAGAAATCTTTAAATTGATTTTTTTTATCTGACCTCCATGCTCATTTTGTACGACACATGATTCACACTCTGCTTTACTCTCAGCCATATTTGGGATTCCTTATGCAAGAATAAGGGAAATATTTCTTATGAATCCGATATATCTTCACGACTGTAAAGACTCCATTACAACCTTTTTCTTTATTCAAAGAATGGGCTGAATGCACAAAATGTGTATCTAGTGTGGAATAGTGGGTTAAGTTAAATTAATAGTGTGGGCGTTGGAGATTTCAAATATCAAATTCGACAGAATTATATAATGTAGGTCCAAACACCTATACCTTAAAATTCTTTTTATAGTGTCACCCCTGTCCTATTTCATACGAAATTTCATTTATGGAAAAGATTGATGAGTTGAAGTGTCTTTGGCATAGCAGATAACGCTTGCATTAACACCATTGGTTACTCCCCCTTTCTGCACTTTACTCTCCGTCAGATAACTTGTGATATAATGATTCTTTTGATTTTGGCTATAACTGTTTTTCAACAGTTACTGATACTTGCTGGCAAAGAGCTCATGTGTTCAAAGTAACACACATCTAGTTAATATTACTACTAGAAAAATTATGTTATTCAAAACTTGTATTTCTTTCCTATAAAAAAAATATTGAGAAGAAAACAAACAAAAACAAGAGATTTTACTTATAAAGAACTTTGGAGGTCAGATAAACCTTTTGTCAACTTTAATCTTTTTAACAGGCAAGTCTATTCTAAGTAAACTTCAAAATTCTAAAAACCCCATTTTAATTAAGTTTTGTATCTATTGTTTGTAGCATGGAAGTGTCGACCCTTTTGGTGACAATGTAGACAGGCAGTGCAGTCCCAGAACATGAGTACACAGCTCATAGAGGTGGTAGTTGGCTCTGGGCTTTCACTGTTTGTACTTGTTTTTATCAAAAGATAGAGGTAATAAACTGAAAAATATAGTCGTGTTTCATAAAATCTCAAATATTCGAAAACTATTTCCTGGACCAGTTTTCAACGCCAAAAGGGTCGACAAGGTTGATTGTAAAACAAATATATATGACATGCCTTTATGTGAGGTGGGCAGGAGGATGGGTCCCCGACCTTCCCTCACCTATGACGGGGACACAATAAATGGGCTGCTCGACAGCCGAAAATGAAAAAAAAAAGAAAAAAAGATGGCCGCTGCAAACGTTACGTTGAATACTATACGCTGAAAAACCGTTTTGTTTGAATTTAGAACCTAAAATACAATCTAAAGATACACGTATGGATGTATCAAACGTAGAGACATTATAAAGATATGAGAGCAACGAAGAATCATTTAGTATTTCATATTTTTAGATCTAGGTTTTGACTTAAAACTTTTCAGATTCTTTACAGGATAGAATTCTAGCCTACTGCGGACGAAAGGTCAATATAATTCATGTAGATCTATTGTGTTTTGATTTTTGGAAGTCCTCTATATTGTCATATTTTTGCAACGTATACAATAAACAAGTCGCTTTACGGCATTTTCTTGCCTTTGGCTACAGACCTCATGCCGAATATCATCCAAGTCGGGCTAATAACCACTGGAGGCACTCCTATTTCCGTGTAGTAGCTGTGTATTTCCCTTAAAAAATAAACGCTGTGTAGAGTATTGATAATGTCAACTTCTTAAAAACGTTGACAAACCTTTTTAATCTGAGTAGACTCTAGCAAACTGTTTAAAGCCTAATCAGATGTTTGTTTCTCGGATTTTTTGCACTGAAAATAATTGTTTTAGTACAGATATTTTATAGGATAAAAACGCCTTTTCCTGTGTAGCAATTGACTTAATTTGAGCATATCTAGGTTATTATTTAATGGGATCGGAGAAACAGAAATGATACCTTTGCTATTCATGGTGATCGTGTTTATATCTATTTCTAACCAATGCCGACTACATTGACATTTGCAAATAGTCTGGATCCTGATCGAACGCCAAGTAACCTGGAATCTGATCAAAGTCAACAATAGATTTCATTCATATGACTAAAACATATTCTTAATTATAAGATCAGAAAAACATGACTGACGCTATGATGGCAGAGAAAGTGTTTAGCGAGAAGATTGAAATTTATTCATGCCAGTTACTAGTAATTTAACTAGATTTTGACTCTTGAATTGTGTTATCATGATAACACTCACGAAACCGGATACTTACACGTTCTACATTATTACGTGTCAAGCGACCTTGGCCAATTCTAACCTAGCCAAACATACCAGCACGCCAGCATGTACATGTATAATTAGCAAACAGTGAATTTACCCATCTCATCATGTTCTTCACTTTTTGTTCCGCCTTAATTTGCTCACAGCATTTATTAGAACAACACAATAGGTTCATTTTTTCAAAAGTGGAAAAATCGGCATACAGTGGAATATTCACATACGGACACTTGATACAATGTATATGGGAAAGCATTGATTTAGCATGGCCGATATTTAAAACACACATTAATATAGTTTTAAATAAATTTTACAAAACTGAACGCGAACGAAATGCACCCCTTTTGACAATGTAAACGACTAATTTTTATTTGAGAAACATACAGTTTGGAGCCTGTTCAGACGCCGGAGCTCTCTGCTTTACATACACGCTATATGGACTCATGCACACTATTTGAAATAAAACTGAAACTGAAACAGTAGTAGGGGATTGTGTTTTGGTATGTACGTCTGTCTGTCTGTGTGTCTGTCTGTTTGACTCTCTGTCTGCATGTACTGTAACACCTTTCTATCACGACCACTTAATAAAGTTATCGATAAGGGTTTTACAATAGGTGAATGCTTAAAACAAGGTGACAGTAAAACAGAAAGCTCCTGAACTACCAAATTATAGTGAACTTTCAGCCCGAATGACCGTTTGGCCGCCTGTACATCCACTCTCTTAACCATTAAGCCACGTTACGCCGCCAATGCACGTCGCAATATAGACTCGACCGGGTACCGACGCCCAACTTCCGGTCTTCGCGCATGCGTGCTTGCATTTCTCATGGGACATCGGTTTCGTCTATGCAGCGACGCGCAACACATAAACAGGCCGTCCTGTTTATGTGGTACAAGTGTACATTTTTGCCGCATAAACAGGTCTAACGTAAAGTACTATCCTTGTATTTAAAAACGGAGAATATCAAAATTCAATGATGCTGATGATAATTATTATGATGATGATGATGAAAACGGTGGAGTTGATGACGACGTCGACGCTGCGGTAATGTTTTTTTTGTGCTGGCCTTGGTAGTTTTTACGAGCCTTCCCTCTTTAGGGTTGATATTTCCTCATGTCCGTCCTGTTGGCCGTACATCCCAAAAATGCAAAGTCGTATACCTGTATTCTGACAGAGCTATAGCAATTGTCTAAGTCACAACGACTATCTTTAACACAATATTATCTTTCATAATATGATCTTTTTGACACAGTCACTCCTTAACAACGTTACATATTGTCACGTAACTTAATACATATGTTCATTTGAATTCGAAATTGTAAACCTTTTTTTTGTTTTATATATTTCCATTATAGACAGCATAACATGTCCTGACTTGCTCTATTGTTATTGATTGTGTCTCTGCCGTATAGTTTGCAGCGAGCATAGAATTTTACTACTTCTGGAGTAACAAAACTTTACATTAATACACTGACACCAACTTCTAATTGGTCAGTTATATATCTAGCTGTGCAGACGAAAAAAAGTCCAATACATGTTATTATACGCTAGAAATAATTTAAACACAGTTTGACATCAGATAAGCTAAATTTATGTAATGAAATTCATTTTAACAGCAAATCACAGCCATTTTAAAAACATGACCCCAAATCAAAAGTCACAGATAAGACGTTTGTGCGAGTCGTTGTTTGCATTCTAGCGTTTATAGTAAAATAACGGAACCTTCTATCGTAACTATGTGCCCTCGCATTATCCATTATCACTACCTGGCACCTGTCTCGCAAGGAGTTGACGTATTTGGCAATCATACCAGGGCCCAACTCAGCCCTTTCACTCCGCCGATAAGTCCCCAACTCTGCGATGATCTGATGTTCACGTCGAAGTCGCGCACGCCTGTCAATGATATCCCAGATGTGCTCAATGCGATTGAAGTCAGTGCTTAGTGCAGGCCAAGGAAAACACGCACATTATTGCAACAAGCTCTTGAGTAGGAGCGTTATCTGCGCTAAGATTATTGGTCCATTGGCGCGAATGTGAATGTTGGACACGTGTAGGTGCGCCCAATTTGTCATTGGAACTGCTGCTTGTTAATTCAGCCTTGTACCGTTACCAACCTGTTTTGGAATGCAGATATATCCCACCCAAAACGTTGGTATTGTAACACAGACTCGCTACATTGTATGTATGTGGTATGATCTATGCGGCGCAAGTATGCATAGAAGGGACCCTGTAAATGCATGACCGTCACCGCATAGTCTAGACGAAATCAATTGCCACGTTACAGAGCCATCTTGCTTACAATATTGAGCACTTCTACAGTAACATATGGCACACAGGCAGCCATAGTAACGACTCAGATCATTAACATGTACCCATTTTAACCAATGATCGGATAGGGGCGATTCGTGGTTCATATCTTGCTCTAGATCATTCCTGTATACACTTGGGGATTCGGAATAAAACATAGTCAGGCCGCCGCTGGTCCGACGGGGGACCGAACTCACGACTCTTGGTGCCGTAGTCTGGCGCGTTATTACTCTAACCGCGGTTTGTCTTTCAGTAGTTTGGTTAATGGGTTTGTTGATTTTAACCTAGGCCTTAACTTTGGAACTTTGTTTGAAAGGGTCGGGATATTTAGAATGTGTAATCCACTCTTGAAGCAAATGAGCTAAGAACTAGGGTCATGCAAAGGTCAAGGTCAGTTTGAGTTCAAAATTTCTGCATTTGCCGTCAGGAGGAATAGTGGTTCACGAACATAGCTTGTTTTACCTGATATATTGCTTTCCAAACAGGTTCTCGACTTGACAAAATAGTCTATGTACAGGGGGGACGACGTGTTTCTGGTTTAATTATATTTTATCACATAATTTGCGGTCTGGGAGTTGCATAAAGTGATTGTATAAATATCGTAATCCACTAGTGGAATATCGTTTTTTGGGCTCCGGCCTAACTTGTTCGTCCATAAGCGCTGCATGTAGCGTGGCACCAAATGACGTCATTAACTATGACGTTAACGTAAACAACGGCGGAAAATCTATATAGCGGAAGGTCTACAAACTACGGCTTCAAATCAATTTAATAGGTGCTTGAACTTGTTATGTGATAAATAGAATATCACATTCGTGCTCATTATTTATCGTTTTTAATAAACTCGTTGACTAAAATGAATATGACGCTCGCCAAGGCTCGCGTCATATCATTTTAGTCAACTCGTTTATTAAAAATGATAAATAATGAGCACTCATACAATATCCTCTATTTATTGCCATACTATTTGTACAAACATATAGCAGAAGTGAAGAATCAAGTTTAACAAAAAACAAATATAAGAGCAAAATGGTTGGACCACATTAGTTACGATCCTTCCCTTGACGATTTTCTTTGCCGCTTGAATGGAACTTAATTGCAAGGCAAGGAAATGTTGACAGCTCTTAGTGTGGCGTAAGTTGCAAACACTTTTGGAGCCTGATCAGACGCCAGGTTGTTCGGCGTCTGAAGAGGTTCCAAGTTATTTACAATGGTCAGAATTGTTTTAGCACATACTCGGTTATCGGAAAAGAATTACGTCTTCTCCTCTGAAAATACCCATTATTCCCTTATTGCTACGGAAGTGAAATCTAACTGACAAACGATTTGGATGAGAGGCAAATGCCGAGCTACTCGGCATCTTAACAGTTTCAGACGTTTGAAAAGGTCAATTATGTATGCTGTTGGCATATAATATAGTAACCTTCCATTTCACGCCCTCTCAACTTGCTTTGATGTATGGTGTTCAAAACAGGTAGCGTTCACTTGCCGTTAATTGCCCGCAATGCAATGGTAGGAGGTTTCTGGCATTATATTTGTAAATGCATTAAGAGTTCGCCTGTTTTGTAAAAATGCTTTTATATCTACTTTTGAGTTATAGCTCAGCACATTATTACACTTTTTGGGGTGAATCATGCACTTAGTGATACAAGCATCAAACTTGGCACACTTGCACTTCTATCTGTTGTTTTTCATAAAAGCCCGTTAGCCACTTGAAAAAATTAAAATGGCGGCCATTTTTCAAGATGGCCGCCATTGCAGGATCGAAAATACAGTTTTGTTGCTAATATTTGACATATATGGCCGTTCTTTACAGTTTTGGTGTCTAAGTACAGTTTTAAGGTATAAGGAAACTAACTAAGTCTATTTCAAAGTGTTTTAAAACTTACTTTATCATGTAATGGCCAATTTGTGACCAAAATACATAGTATTTTCGAAGATGGCCACTATTTTTGGTTCAAATTTACGATTCTCTTTCTTACATGACGTACATTGCCATAGTTTTACACTTTTTGAGTCTAAATATATTTTTACAGCAGAAGGAAGCTAATTTTGTCAGCATCAGACTGCTGTGTTTGCACAATAACAAAAGACAGTATATTTTTTAAAAAATTACTTAACTGCTTAATGACAAATTTGTTGAGTTTGTTTGCATATGTTTGCCAAAATAGTCTCTAATGTAGAATATCTTTTCTTACATCTGGTTTATATGACGATTTGTCATATTTTTGGTGTCAAAGAATGTTTTAAACAGGATGAGAGAACTATTCATGGGAGCCTCCGGTCGGTTAGAAAATCATATCATTGTCTAATGACCTATTTTAGCCACACATATATTTTTACTCCGTAGCTGACCAAAGCTTGTTGTCTGTTGTTATGTGACTGCTTATACTGAATGCTGTTTTCTTATAATTATAGTTTCATTTATCTGAACAATGATTGCCCAAACTATACTACTTTATCTGACACTGCAATTACTTTACCATACAATATTCTATCTTTCAAGTATACTGAAAAGTCTTGAATATGTTTATTTTTTCTAAATTTAAATATAATTGCATTAACAAACAAACAAAATTCCTTAATTATCTAACATAATTAATCCATGTACCAACAACAAACATCATGCTAATTCTAAAGATCATTTAACCACTTTGTAACTTCTTACCAGAAGTACATGTATATGTAAGACGCACGTACATGTATCTGCATTCCGCCACATGTTATAAATGTGACCAAAATTTAATACAGTCTAGCATATCCCAATAGTCATTATTATATTTAAATCAAACAATGTGCCTACAGAGTTGATGCCCATTATGACTCATGTCAAAGTAAAAGTGACTAGATAATTCATGGATACCATTTATCTTACTACTGCATGCGCGTGTAAGTAATCATGTGAACAAGGGCACTGGTTAGGAACTTGGTTACAGTGGGGCGAGGGTCCTCGCGACAGGTGGTATCGGAGTCCTGACTATACATGTTTCAGAGTCTCGTCGTGAAACAAAACTTGGCACGCTGAAGTGAACGCAAAAGAGGTAATTAAAGGTCAAATTGACATAAACACTGTAAATCGTTATTGTCACCATATAGTCCGATGTTTTTCTAAGCGTCGTGCATGCTTAATTCGTTCCATTTATGGAATTTACGCTGGAAATAGTTAATAAAACGACGCGGTAATCAAGGTTTTTGTTCACAACGATCAATTCTTATAAATGACTGCATAATTTCGCCTGAAATTAATGTTTCTGGCAAGATTAATACTTTAATTGCATCTTTGCAAGAGAATCACATTAAAAATATCGTATATCAATGAAATTTTCTGGATTTCAAGTGGTTAATAAGGTTACAGAGTCTAACAGAGAGTGTTACAGGTTCTCTGACGACAGTTAATAAATAGTTACAGGTTGTTATCGACATTTTTGTTTTGTTTGAGAGAGAATGGATCTAAAAAGCATGTATTGCAAGAGGTCCTTTATCTTTTACAATGCTTTAAGCTGTCACCTGTCTTTTATACAATCAATTTGCCTTCGTTTTAGCGGTTGTAAATGAGATTTACTGTCATTATTACGTATTACTGCGTTCGGTTAGTGCCTACTTAATATTCTATCATATTTAAAGAACCATCGTCGTATTTAATAATTTCGAAATAGTTAACACGATGCAAAAATAATAAAAAGTACTCAATTTCAAAGATTCTGTTGCTGTATTTACTTCCCAAAATGAAAACCAGACTCTTAAAAATTAAATTTATACTTGCAAAATTATCGTATGGTTATCTCAGTCCATTACATAAATTGTCAACCAAAGCATAGTACTTAATGAAACAAGAAATATCTTTAAAAAAGATATTCGGCGAAATGGGTGGTGAAGGTAATGCTGTATATGGAATTGATTTTATCCAAGTTGCAATAAATAGGATGGTAAATTAGGATATTAAGCTTAATATTTATCTAATAAGACACGCGCAGTAATCTACGACCACATACATATAATCAAAGACTGAAGGTCTTGAGAGTCGCCAAGAATGAGGTTTTGCAAATTTCCACTTCCATCTTTATAAGCCAATTGAACTGCACTTACTTCTTCCTAGGATGTGACTGAAAGTGATGAGAATTTTTAAAGACAGATCTAGATCACGGAATTATACTTCCATGTCTAGATCTACGTGTATAATTTTTTTGTAATTTGTAGATACCATAAATAAAATTCGTATGTGTGTGCTCTTTTGTTAGTTGTTTATACTTTAAATATGGTTTGATTGTTTAAATATTCTCAATCACCTGATTTTGATTTGAGATTTTTGGAAAGCACCCCCGAAATATGCCGAATATGAATTGTTTGAAACGACCCCTCAAATGAGAAATTCATGTTGCCACCGGTAAATAAGCTTCAAGAATTCGTGTATGGAATTTGTCTTGTAGAGTTAGTTCTATGTTCTGATTTATTATAATATCTACAAAGTGTAGCAATGTACGTTTTAGGTATCTACGTGTTGTTGGGTAGAGATTGCGATCGCGTTAAAAAAATCACGGTTTGTTTACATTTGAGGTCACAGAGTTGCGCATGTGCTGGAGGAAAACGGTGTTAACACAAAAAATACCCATCGAAATCTTTTCGATATCTAGGTTAAATTCAAACGCCAGTTTTCTCGTAATCTCACTGAATTGTTACTGCTATTCTTTCTTTTTCATATACTTGGTACTAGATTAAAATTATGATCAATTCTATTATGAACAATTTCGTTCTGATTTGCAGAACGCATCAAATCATTGCCGAACTTGAGACAATATGTCATATCTTAAAATAGAAACACTATGTCATTCAAATCACCACCTAACGGTCGGGACACGTAAAATGTCTCGGTTATAACTCACTAGCAGTAGCGGAAAGGCGTGTTTACTACTGGTACCGCTACATAGCAAATCAGCCTATAACAGTCTGTGTCTCTTATTTTACAAATTTGTAAAAGTCAGTAGTCAAGTCTAACCGCTACCCAATCAGACTATTCGATTTTAAGCACGTGTCCTTAAGCTTTCATTTCTGGTCATTCACGATTGGTTGGGCCATATAAGGTTTGAGGCTCAATGAGAAATCAGACAGCTACGCCGAAAAACTGAAAGCCACCTTTAATTTAGACATTATGGTGTGCAAGGTAAATTCTTCCTTATAGGAAAGTCTCATATCTTACCACAGGCGAACTCTGGTCTCGATTTGCACTATCTGTGCTCTTTTTGAATGCAAATTTTCACAATAAGTTGCTCAATATTTTTAAGTTTAATTAATAGCTTTCTAACTATATCTCAGACAAATAGATCATATGTGCAAAACGATCCGTCATATATCAAATATAAGTTTAACCCGTCCACTGCTTTACTCTGACCGTATAAACACAGATAAACAGGTTAGATTCGAATGAGAAGCTGAATAATTATGTGTCTGAATCGGATCAAAGCTGTTTGATTATCTTAGAGATCCTTTTTCGAGATTGATCCTGGTGAGTCATCGAGAAAGTTGGCGCGGCACCAGCCTCTTAACTGTTTGCAAATACGACTGTTAGTCTATTAAATGTATAAAACAGAATGCGTTATAGATCTTCCACCGCGAATAGGATCGAACCGCACTCGAACCCGTGCATATTATCAACTTTGCGAAATTTAATAAGTAATTCAAATCTCAAGCGTGAGTAAATTTGCATTTTTTCTGGTGTCGTCTAAACGACGGCCTACATGAAAATGAGTTCCACAAACAAAGACCAGATTCTTTGGTCCATGTTTGTCTTCGAGATGTTCAATGAGCGAGGCTTTGGTATTGAGTTCTGCTCCGCTAGTGTCACATTCAAAGGCACTCTGTTGCCAAGAATGATAAACATTCCGATGTCTTGCCAGAGTTTTCCGATTTTTTAACCGTCCGCTGTATAGTTAATAAAGCAGTTTGATTTTGTTGTGATACGCCATTATGTGTTAATTGAAGTCATAGACTGAACTGAAAGCTTTATTGCACAAAGTGCAATTTACCTTTCTTTTCGATGAAAACTACCCCTGTGAAAAGTGTTCAGAAATTTTAGAATACCCATGAACGTTAAATAGAATAGTTCTAGGGTTTCAAAATACTTTACACATTCTACAAAAGGAGTTCAAGAACGTCTGCAATTCTAGAACAATGGTTCTAAAAACATCAAATTCCTAGAATTATTGCAGCATATTCATGAACGTTTAATGGCCACTTCTACTAGTTTTCATGAATATTCAAGAAATCATTCTCGAATAGTTCTAGAATAATTCAATACCTTCCCACATGGGGTATTTTTGTGGCGCTAAAGAATGCCTGAACTTATGGTCATGTACTGATATTCTTTACAAAGAAACTGCTTTTTTTCATCTGTTTTTACGACATTTGCATTTGCTGGAAGTGCCGCATATATTGTTATTGCTATTTACTTCAATATCCTGACTGTGGTCTTCTAACGAGATCTCGCCCATTTAGAGATTCGTAAATACTCTGTAACACTGTTAAGAAGAACCTGTAACACTTATCAAACAGTCGTCAGGGACCTGTAACCTCTACATCACATTGATAAGTAACACCAAACTTATGATAACATTAAAAATCGGACATATTTCTTTAAAAAAATGCTTCAATATTAGAAAAACACGAACAAATAGATAATCTTATTGTGTTAAATGCTGCAATTTCTCACGTTAATTCAATTTATAACAAAAATATGTGCATCTACAAGTAGCCAGTGGGAATCACTTGCTTTTATTTCCTCTATTCACATGAATTCTAACGCAGGCGACGTTAAGTATCTTCTTAAATGGAAGCCGAAAGCACCTACCACGTTTTTTATCATGAATCTTGTCAAGAGGCTGTGTAAACTCGCTGAACGAGTATGTTTTTACATGTACACGCGAGAAAAAGTCATGACTCTGAAACATTTTTCGAAATGACCCCTATACCACATGTCGTGAGGACCCTCGCCCCACTGTAACCAAGTTCCTTACCAGTGAAGGGAGCATCTGATAAATTGATTAATTTTGTTCAAAAGACAGACAAGTAATCGGACGACAAACCAGTGTTTCTTATATATTTTGAAGAAAATCAAAATTTCAAAGTAAAAGATTCGGTGTTGGAATTTGAAAAAATGAATGAATATACCCAACACCTAAATTACTGATTATTTCTTGCAGGAATTACTGATGGGCCTTGGTGGCTCATGCATTATTGTATTATGACACTGATTAAACTGATTTTCACAACAGAGAAAGGGGCCATTTTACACCAATAAATATGTTTTAGATGTATTTGTCTGTATAGTAGGTAAAAGTCAACAAAATTGATCTGTTAATGTTTCATCTTGGACAGCTTGAATTTTTGCACAAACAACATCTTCATTATGTTTGGTATATGTACACCAGATGTTCAATGTTAATAAAGAAAGGCTGTGCCATGAAAAAGGTTATAATTTTTAGTTTGCTTGAAGACGCTTAGCGTCTACTATACTTGTTGAATAAGTTAAGATATGAAATAGATGAATGACCATGAGCGTGATGAAAACAATATGGAGAAATATCAGATCCAGTATGGATAGTGTGTTTTCTTTTACGTAATACAACCGTTCTGATATATGGTGCTTGACCAATCAAATAAGCAAATCAAAATGGTTATCAAAAATGAAGGCAATGTGGAATCCTTTCAATAAAATCAGATTTCAGCAATGTTGAGAAATATATTTTACACGAAAAGTCTTGTCTCTTCTTCAAAGTCAATACATGCAACCATTTGAGAGTATGACCCTTAAAACTCCGCATGAATCTTTTTAAAGAATTTCCATTCCTGAGTTTGGTGTAAAAAATGTAACAGTTCTGTTCTGCAAACATAGGGACGGATGTGTAGTCTACCTATTCTGACAACAGACTTTTAAAATCGATATGATGTGATACTTAGTCTTTCTTGTGGTACAATTGCATAAAGACAGGGCGTTTCAGCTGTTTGCTAAAGCTATTTGATGTGGACACATAGTACTGCTAATATCATATTTGAGATGGATCCCTGTGTAATCTTCAACAACATTTGAAGAAATTATAACCGGAGACCACACCACTCCCATGTTAAAAGCTAATGACATAAAATTTCATGTCGATGTGAATTTCAAATGCTAATTCAAACTATCTTGTTCTACAGAAAGTGTTGTTTGCAATTGGTCAACGGTCAAACATGAACTAGTTTCATGCCAAATTCCCATATAAGAAAGAGAAAAGGCTGCATAGAATACATAAACTGAAAGATATGGTGCATGTGCAAAGTCCAGTCTATAATCATAATTCTTGCATAAAAAGCCGTTAACGAGTACTTTAACGTGTATTAACAAGGCGATTCACGTGCACACGCGCCGTTAATGACCGCTATAGTTATGATTGTTCCGGGGCCCAGTATAAACAATAACAATGACGGTTTGAACAGCGTTTTGGCCAAACTTCAGCCTACACTGTCAGTGCAAAGATGCTGGTGAATGCATTGTAATTGAAAATACAAAATAATTACCGTGCGCCAAATACACGTAAAGGTCATTAAGGCGAAATGCGAAAGGTTATTACTGTACTAACCCTAAGTATTTGGACAGACAATAGCTAGCAAATGGTGTAGACTCCTGAGGGAGCATTCTGGTCGGGATCTAAACAGTTTCACATTCAGTTCTCACCTTTTGAACTCATTACTATGTGATAAAATGATGATACATAGCATTACGCCTTGCCATAGATGTCCGATTAGTTTCTAAATCTATTTCAAGAAATAGACAGTGTAGAGGAAGACATTTTTTCCCCGTTTAAACGCAAGCAAAACGCAAACACAATGTATTTACAGGTAAAAAAAGACATTTACTTTTTGGCAATTACGTCCAATCATTTTTATCTGAGTGAAAAATAGTTTGGAGCCTGATCAGACGCTTAGTTATCCGGCGTCTGATCTGTTTCCAAACTGTTTACAATGGAAAACTATAGTCAAATATAGTTTTAGCATTAACGAATTAATTGGGGAAAAATAACGTCTTCTCCATAGTATACAGTACAACCAAACTTGTACAACTAAATAATTCTGTTGACAGGTGACATTATTAGGTATAGTGGAGAAAACGTTATTCTTTCCCAATAAATGCGTTTACGCTAAAATTATTATTTCCTTTGCAAACAGTTTTGAGCCATATCAGACGCCGGTTAAGCCGGTGTCTGATCAGGCTCCAAACTGTTTTCCACTCTGAAAAAAATGAAAGGTCAGAATCGTCAAAACGTTGTCCTTTTCTACATTTTAGTGTTTTGCGTTTGTGTTTCGTTTGCGTTTAAACGGGAAAGAATAACGTTTTCTCCACTGTAGGATGGATACAAAGTAGAACACATCATATAAGTAAACACACTAGGTAAAGTAAGTTTTGATTTATTATTAAAACTTGCAGTTAACTCATTAATAAAAGCGATAATAAACAACTTAAATCCCATTTTTCGTATACGAGTTATGTTTACATTGTACCGTAATTGTGGACATACATGTACACATTTTTTAAAATGCCGAACTTTCGACGGCAGCGACTTGCTATCATAGATTACATGAAATTGACACAACATTTGTGTCCCAGTTTGCGGCCGTAAACCCAAATCAATCAATTTGAAATTGACAAAATCGGCCATCTGACACTCCAATTGGTCTACGACCAGATAGTTCATTTCAGTAAAATATCCATGACAGCGACTATTTGCATACGTTGTCCACAGTTTAAATGTACATTTAAAATCAAAATAAAATTTAGTCCATCTTGTTTAATTGCGTTCTGTTTAAGGTATACATGTACACCGATGCATTGAACATTATTCTTCGTGTGGCGACCTTGATCAGAGGGCTCCTTTAGGGGTTGTAACACGGCTGCGGCATTTTTCTATAGAAAAGTACCCCAGTTTAAGTTGAATACCGCACACTTTGTAGTGGGCGGAGATTCCCCGCCCATGCAATAACTGGTAGAAAACCATGCAGTTAACTAGTTAACCGCACAGTAATGGCGGACATCTAGTTAACCGCACAGTCTGGCGCACATCCGGTGTTGCAGATATAAAGCCCCAGATAAGAGCGAGTAAATGGAACAAATCCAAATTTTCTCACTCATTTCAACATTTAATCCTATGGTGTTACTATTCATTAGAATCGTCTCGAAAAAAAATCCGGAGATTTAGGAAAAATCCGGAGAAATGGCAACCCTGCAAATATTCCCAGAAACTGGAACATTCGTCTTTACAGCAAAACTTTAACACACTGCCCGCGAAAGCGATCTATGCTGGAAGTTGTCGGATTGGTTAACGAGTATACGTTCCAGTCTTTGATTGGTCTCTTTTATGGGGTTTACACTACCTTTGATTAGCAAAGCGCTCAACAATTATATAACATGTTCTGTTCAAAGTTTACACTGAGGCAGAAGACAAGTGCATTCTTTGTAAGTACACTGTTTGTAGTGAAGCATAATACTTGCAAGATATACAGTTATGTGCAATTAGAATAAATGAAGCTGTGATATTGAAGCAAATGACTGATATTAATAACAAAAATGGAAATGGATCTCAAATATATAGACAAAAGTTCTTGTTATGATTTATATCTATGCAAATATTGTGCTTATTGAAATATATTTTATTTGAAATGCTGGTTTTATACACATATTTCACATAGCTCAAGATAATAAATGAACTTGGTAAGATATGTTCTAAGAAGTTTGGGTAGCCAAAGTAATGCATTTAGAAAATAATTATTTTTTAGAAATGGAATTAAAAATGAAAAAAAATAGACATTTAGAATATTTGAAAATGAGATAAAATCATGGTTTTTACCTGTAGTAATTTGATCTTTCAGACTATGTCTGTTTAACCCTTTACCCCTTATGCAGGCTTTTTATTACAGCATGTTGAAAGTAAAGTAGAAAGTACCTAATGGTATATTCTGCTTTACTTTCAAAATGCTTTAGGCTCCTTATAGTGCATACATTCATGATTCCATAGTGTGGAACTATTTTGCTCAGAGGAGAAATAAATTAGAGGGGTAAAACTGCATATTGAGTGAGTGATAGTTTAATGTGCAATCAAATTATGTAAATATAAAAGATGTCTTGGGTTACCTGTTCCTCATTAAACTAAGACTTTTCCTGTTATTTTGAGACCAGCTGGGTGATGACTTTGTGTAAACATACATTTTGTAAATTCATCATGAATTAAACTTTGTTATGTTAAATCTGGTTCATTCTAGTTATTGTCACTGTTCTCTGTTCAGTAAGCACCAAACACATTCTGTTCACAGTCAAGGAGAAAGGATTACTCCAGGGTTAATATTGCAGACTTCTCAAGATTAAGACCAACATCCAAGGCTGATGACCAGTGGCATCTGGTGATAGAATCTTAAACAACAAACATATAGACAGCTTTATCATCTTATTTAGAATTATTTTTGATTCTTTAATGAATGCATTGATTGAATGAGACAATTCAAATTCAAATCTTTATTTAAAACCTACAAGTAAATCTAACAGACACACACATTTTGAATCTATAACGTCAATTTTGATAAAATAGTATGTCAACCCAAATTCCGTTCCAGCTATTTCAGTAACTGACTCTTAGTACGCTCCTAATATTTAAATGGCTTACAAAATTATCAAAACACATTTTGAATTATTCTAAATTCCTAGACGACTGTAGTATAAAAATGGTTACCAAGTACAATAATAGTTAGACGTATAGAAAGTTAAAAGGTTATAAACCTTTTAAGTTGAGTCTTATATGGTTTTTAGACATTGATTAGTCAAATTTGAGTTTTTGCTCATCAAAAATTCAAATCTGACCAATCAAACGCTTTAGGACGATTTCAGACTCAACTTGAAATCTTTATAACCTTGGAGCCAGGGTCTCTGACGTAACATGATTCTAGCACTCTAACGACTGAGCTGTTGGGACTTGTTGAGTTTCTACTAAGATAACAGTGGAAAAAACGTTATTCTCTTAAACTATTGTTTCCATTGCAAACAGTTTGGAGCCAGATCAGACGTCGGTTTGGAGCCAAATCAGACGCAGAGTAACCCGGTGTCTGATCAAGCTCCAAATTGTTTGCTACTCAGATTAAAATAAACAGTCAGAAGTATAAAAAAGATGTCAATGTCTCCATCTTAGTGCACTGCGTTTGCATTTCTTTGCGTTTAAAGACGGGAAAGAATAACGTTATCTCCTCTGTACCTGTGTTCGACAGGTACAGCCCCAATGGTGCATCTAAAAAGTGCCCCTTCTCATAATCATCAGAATTGATGGCGTAGAAGTAATAAATAGAAATAGACTACACTCGATCTCGCTAGACTACATTATGGAGCTATAATAACTGCAATCGACTGCTGATGTTTTTATAGGGATCCATTCATGTGTATGATATTTATTAATGAATATAGCATAATCATTATAAATAAAGTCCTACCCTAGACATGCTAAATTGTAAATCGGTGTACCTGTATTACCATAGAGTTGGTCTAGAGAAAACCTCTGACGTTCTGTGTTGCGTCGCACCTGACCGGTCTGTATGATACGTCTCACGTTGTACCAAACCAACTCATTCAGCGTTATTCCAACATCCAACTACACAATTTCTCCTCTTGTCCAGACATATTGTAACATTTTTAAGTCCTTGAATTAACAGACGAAGAACAACATGGTGTCTGTTGAATGCCAATCGTAAATTACACATGCGAAACGAGTCGCTTTTAAAAATGGCCGACATTGATAAATCCGGTGCACATGGCCCTGTATCTAGGCGGCGGATATATAAAACACATGAACATTTTGTAAACAAACTTGACCTCTCTAGGTGCGCTTGTATTAGAGAACAGAGTTAGGTGAAATCCAAAAAGAAGGTGAAATAGACATATTTTTATGCAAGAATAGTGTCAATACACCTGTTTTTCGTGCATTAACATCTGCAGAAGCCCTTGTGCTGTCTTGGAGCCCTCGGCTAAAGCCTCGGGCTTCAAATACAGCCCGCGGGCTTCTTCAGATGTTAATGCACGAAAAAAGGTGTATTAACCCTATAATCATAATGTACAAGCAATAAAATCTGGAAATCATTGCATCAATTATGCCAAGTCATGGGATAAGATTATTGTGTTTGATTGGACATGTTAGCTTGATGGTATAGATCTTAAGGTGCAGTTCCTAAAAAGGTCAAGCCCCTCTGTTGAAAATGCCAAATGTTCTGCATACCAAATACATGTAGCTTGTGTCATGTTGGAAGTATCTCATATAGTTGAAATGAATGAAACATTGCTGATACATTGGACAACCCTGTTACCTAGTGATATGATTGCAAATACCCGATTAAACATAGATACTAAAGTTAAGTGTTTGCAGGGACAGATGCAAGTACTAGTATTTAGGATGTGGCCTTCCTTATTCAGACTAATATACCGATATTTAGAAATGTGAAAATGAACACCTACATAAGTATAAGCGATTGTACACCAACTCCAACATGTACACTAAGAAATAACTGCTAAAATAGTCATAAACCACATATATGCCATTAAAATAAGTCATTACCCTAAAGAACAAGATTCTTAATAAAGTAAATGATCACATAATTAGCTTTCGGTGTTCTTATCATAATGCTTTGACACCAAAAGTATGACAATTGGCCAGAAGTATATACGGTAGAAAAGATCAGAAAGGATATTATAATCACTATTGCAAAAAGGAACGATCAACTGTGAGCAAAAAACACTTATTTTGTCTAGATTGGTGATTGTGCAATAAAATTAGTTTCAATTCAGAAAGAAGTTATCTGCATTAGCTTCCTGATACTTTATGACATCTATGTTGACACAAAAAACATAAATGTTGATCAAATTTAAGAAATGATTTTGCTGATACCAATATAAAATGGTGGCCATTTTGAAAACAAACGATGTAGCTTTGCTATTTTGCCTTAAAGTAAACTTCTGTTCAGCTTGAGGTGACTGAATTGGCTTCCTTATGTTTTTTAAAAACATTGTTTTAGTGAAATTTGGTCAAACATGTCAAATATTACAAAAGAATTGGTCAACGATCATAGTCGATTATAAAAGCTCTTCAGAGCTTATGTTACTTGTATATGTATTGCCGACTCAAAAATAAACCTTATCATATGCATGGCAGTCAACTTGTAAAAAATGGAGGCCACTTTGAATTTTTACGTGGCTAACGGATTTTGTTGAAAGTAGGGTCATACCAGTTAAATACCAAATTTGATGCTTGTATCACCAAGTTCGTGATTTTGTTTTAGTGCTGATGTGTACAGATTTATGTAGTTGTTATGTGAAAAAAAGCATCTTCAGACAAAAGCAATTGAAGACAATATCATAAAATAACATGACAGAAGGAATATTGAGTGTATAATCTATAAAATCCTGTGAATTTGGTTTTTACCTTGACACACACTTCGCTTTTGTACAGTTTTGCTTATAACACGATTAAATGAACTTCGTACAAGTCTGTGGATCACATTATTAGCTTCTGTATGCTTAAAAAATTATAATTAGACACAAAAAGTTTGAAAATCGGTCAAATATATCCGATGTTAGAGATAAAACTGTATAATAGAGCCTAAAATGGCGGCCATTTTGAAAAATGGCGGCCATTTTGAATTTTGACGTGGCTAACGGGCTTTTTGTTGAAAGTAGGGGCATACCAGTATACATACCAAAGTTGATGCTTTTATCACCAAGTGCATGATTTTTGTAATAATGTGCCCAGCTATTACCTGTAAACAGGTTTTACTGTATATTGATTATCTACTAACAACTATGTTCATGATGAACATCCTGTATGGGCACGAGAAACTTCCGGTTTGTTACATTGTAATTGGTTTATTAAATGTTTGCATGTTTGACTACATGGACACACAATCTAGCACTGAGAATCAACTAGAAACCATTTGTAAGTTTAATGTCAAGACAGAAACACGTTAACCCTACTGACGGATATACTCGTCATTTATTAACAGACTGAGTGTACCTCTGAAGTAGTATTGTCCGATATGCAGATAGTGTCGACACATATCAAAGGGTTCCTTATGGAGCCCTCTGATCAAGGTCGCATGCACACTTTGTCAGTTTGCATTGTATTGTTAAAATCGACCCTTTATCTTTAAAAACGCGGACTACACTTCATTGTTAACTGAATTTTTGTTTAAGTTTTAGGGGTAAAAACTGAGTCAAAACTGTTATTCAATAAAACTGCTTTTATTTCAAATAACACTTTTCCAACACTTCTTAACCCTTTACTCCGTAATGTATTTCTAGTACTAAAGGCAAGTGACCACGTAAAACATGTTTAAATTAAAGCAGAATGCGACTTTAGGTGTATTCTGCTATACTTTCAGCCATCTTTAAGCTATAATCCGCTAGGATTTAGATAATATAGCTTACGGTGCATTTTCACGACTGTAAAAAATGGAAGTACTTTTCTTCAGTGGAATAATAAATCAAATGCGCTTAAAGGTACTTTAGAGAAAAGGATTTAATAGACAATAGATAATTAGCTACATTGGAAATGAATGTAGTTATACACGTAAATATTTGTCAATCTGATCAGGCTCCAAACTGTCTCCCACTCACATTCTTACATATCGCCAATATTTTCATAGCCAAGTGTTTCAAAAAGTGTCAAATTGTTTGCTTTAAACACATGCTTGTTTCTAGTTTGAGAGACATGTGACCACTTAAAACAAGTTGAAAGTAAAGTAGAATGCTTTCAGCCTGCTTCAAGCTGCTAGTATGATACAGAGTATAATGTTTACTATTTTTTTTATGGTAATGGGTTAATCGTGCTTATACCATTGGTGCCCCCCCCCCCCACTCTCTTATAACATCAATCTGTCAGCGTGGAACGCGCGATAACAAACCATGCTCATCAGTAGGATCTAACTAAACCTAATTAGTTCCCCAGGTCTTCAATGATAATATCTTAGTAACGGGTTTACGCCCGTTTGATCTTATTTCAGCCCTACCTAATTCTTAAATCACGTGACTTTTGACTTCTTGCAAAAGCTATCTTCAATGATATCGACACTGATTTCTGCATTGTGTTTAGTCTATTTAAAAAGTTTACCCCGTAGGCTCTTTCTAGTTTCGAAAACAGGTGACCTTTTTACGCAGGTTGAAAGTAAAGCAGAATATGATATGCGTAGTCTACTTATTTTAGTCCGTTTAAAGCTACCATCTGTTAAAATATAGAAATAACTTGTTGTGATGCATATTCATGATTGTATAAGCTGGAACTACCTTCTTTAGTTAAAATAACTCAAAAGCGTAAAAATACGTATTATTTGTGGAGTAATGAGTTAAACCATCAATTTGCTTTTAAACAGGAGACCGAGTTCTATCACTATATGTATTTCCAATGACGCACTTAATCAGTGGTGTGTTATCTTCTATTCTACGTGGCGAATTAGGTTTTTTAGAATAAGACTCAATAATAACTTGATATACAAAGCAGCTTATATTGAGTTAATATGCCGGATTTTGTATCAAGAGTTTCAAGGTCCTGACGTCATTACTTTATATAAGTGAGTAAGGTTTTATCTTTAGGCTTACAGAATGGGTCGGGCATTCTACATGGGTAACAGGGCTACTGACTTGGCTCAAAACTGTTTTAGAAGGCATAATTGTTTAAGCACATTTGCGTTTAATCGGAACAAATTATGTAATCCCACCACCTCCTCCCCTCACACTATGTAACGAATCAATTTCAAATAAGACGTTACCTTTTTACAGCTAAATTAACGCTTGCTGCAACCCGTAATTGACAACGAACCCCCCCCCCCCCTCCACTGCAGATGACATTATTGCTATGTCCAATATTGTCCAATAGTTATTGCTATTATTGCTATGTCCAAGCAGGAGCAAAGATTAAGCATTGAAAGGGTGGGTGCAGAACGGCATAGAAACGAGGTATTCTGGATGATATATGGAAGGTCAATGTTCTCGGCAAAATGTCGTCCACGATTTCATAAACATTAATACACTGTGACGAAATTGTTGAAAAAACATTAACCTGCCAGACGTTTCCGGGTGAATTATTGAAGGTTTATGTTCTCTGCACAATTTGTCAAAGTTAAATATTTTTAAGCATGCACGAATGCCATATTCACCCGGCTTTGTGATAAAATCGTTGTCGGTGTGATTAAACAGGCTGGGGAAGAGAGGTGTTGTTAGCATTGCAAACAGTGGCATCTAGATGAGAACACCCAGTAGCTTCTATATCTTATCCTGTTTTAATCTGTCTCTACAAATCGTGTGCGTTGTCGCTCAATACACGTTTGGCTGTAGAGAGTTTCGCTAGGAGTCAATATTTTTGCCTTTTTCATATTTATAACACATGTTGTCTTGGGCGATAAGGGACAGCAACCTCTAGTTAAAGTGCAAAAATAATGTTTAGTCTTCTTTAATTTAATTATGAACCGGATAATCGTTCGTTAAGATCACAGATCAAAAGACATTTTCTGTTTGACCTGAAAATATCTTAGTTTTACATAACGATTCCCTATATAGTTCAGTAATTTTATCGACTAACGAATCGTGAAAGTGATTTAAGTTGAGACGTAACTGATCAGGTCCCTATTAGTATTTGCCAAGGACAAGCTGGTTTTGAACCCATTACCCCATAAATATGTCTTTTTACCCCTTAATTTATTCTGCTACTGGAGAAAACAGTTCCATTTTATACAGTTATGAAAATGTATCTTAAAAAAAATTCTGAATTCTATCAGATGATATCTTAAAGCGGACTGAAGGTAAAGCAGAAAGCGTCTTAAGGCGAATTCTGCTTTACTTTCAATCTTCTTTAAGTGATCACCTAACTGCAAAACTAGAGACAGACTACTAGTATGAGGTGATTGATTAAAGCGCAACCACGTTTATTGGGAAAATAAGGTCTCCCCTTCCCCTTTTCATACTGTGAAATAACTAATTATACCCTTGCGACCAATTTAATATGAACAGATGTAATTTAACGTTTTACCCCATTTAACCCTAACGACGAGTACACTCGCCCTTTGACTATACTGAGACTGTGAAGAGTACGCTTGTTTTATGCATACAAACAGTTAGCTCTGAGAAGGACATGCACTGTCATTTTGCATTTTATTGTAAAAAGACACCTATATAGTAAAAACGAACTAGATTTAACTGGAAGTCAGGGGTGAATGAGTTCATATTTGAACCATGCCATGAAAAAAAAGATTGCAATGCAAATACATGTAGTATAAATCCCTACCAGCACCTGTTCAGAATCAAAACTGTTTGCCACTTGTTATACTGCCTTAAATCTAACTTTGAAACAATATTGCAGACAACAATATTGAATCAGACGATAATATTGCGGTGAAGGGATAAAAATCTCACGATAAATATGATCATGAAAGGGTAAAACTAAGTGAATTCGAGTTATCAATCCCTGTGGAGATGCCACCTCAGGGTCTACACTGTTTGCCAATGTCCTCCTTAATAGTAACTAGCATGGCATGTGAGTATGAGATCGGTATCAATATTTTTATCAGTCAGCTTTCAGCCTTAGCCCAAATCTAATCAATCTAAATCTTGAGAACGAACTCACACTTTTCTCAAACGCTTTATAACATGGGGTCAGCAAATGCTTGTATTTCTAGGTGATGGTTACATGGTTGCCTCTGGTTTGCCCAACAGGAATGGCGACAGACACGTTGACGAGGTGGCCAAACTTTCTCTGGACCTTCTTCGGACCGTCCATATGATGTCAGTACCCCATATGGAGAATGAACATCTCCGCCTAAGAATAGGCTTCAACACAGGTCCGCTTCATTTATTTTGTTTGCTGTCCCTAAAACTATTTGAGGTATTTGAAACAGAGAAGAATACGTAATTATTTCCTGATGGCAACAAACCAAGCTGTCGATTCCAAGTAGTTTAGACCCTGATCAAACGCATAGTTACTCTGAATCTGACAAGGTTCCATACTGTTTGCCACTCAGATTTTCATAAATCAATATATGGCCGTTTTCATCTACATGTGTACACGTTATTACACCTCTTATGTGTTTCCTTTCTCTATATTTGTTTGTATGTCTCTGTCTGTATCTCTATATGTCTGTCTATTTCTGTGTCCTTCTCTTTCTTCTTCTCTGTCCCTCATTGTGCGTCCCTCTATGTATCTTTGCATCTATCTGTCTGTTTCTTTCTTAGACTGCGGCGTCTCATCTGGTTGTTCTAAAATGTTTATAGTAGTTGTCACAAAATGGTCTTTAGTGTGTAGACCACTTAAAGGGTGTCGTTTTGTGTTACAGGGCCTTGTGTCGCTGGGGTTGTTGGCATAAAGATGCCGCGATACTGTGTCTTCGGAGATACTGTAAATACCGCCTCAAGAATGGAGTCCACCGGGCTACGTAAGTGTTGTTACGTGAACTCGTCTCTACAGAGTGCTATTTCTCTATCCATTTTGTGCAACAACACTATCTATTGTAAACAGATAGGATCCACACAAAGCTCCACACCCTTTATTACATGTGATCAGATTTTCATAAAATCGTCAACACCAAGATCCTGCTATTTGTCTAGAATCCATTGCATTGCGCTTACGTTTAATTTGGTTGATACGGAAACTCTTATATAACGACCACTAAAGGGAAGGCAAATGAGTGTTTGAAAGACAGTTGACAGCTTAAAGCAAGGTGAGAGTAAACAGCAATCTACTAAAGGAAAGTTATGTTTACGTTAACGTTATTTTCAGCAGCCATTTGCCCTAAACAACTCTTAGATAAAACACAATTAAGTTGTCGTAATAGAGGGTGTTTGTTGCATTTTCAAAAACGTGAACGAGGATTAAGTTAATTAGATAACTCTTTGAATAATTTCGGATATATTGGGTTGTCGAATTGCTTGAGAGATGACTAGGTATAATTACCTGTGGATGAACACAGGGATCCGACACGATTGATTTTGGAAGGAAAAAGTCGCCAAGGGGTACAACTGAGTGTCAGTATATTCTCACCCTATCTCGACAAAACCGGGTATATCATGAATAAATATTGATGAACCGACACTTTTGTTGCATTTCTGCCCAGCTTATATAATATCCTTTCATATAAACATAACATCAAATCAACTGTAAGCATGCACTTTCAACACTGGACAGGGGTTCGTTTACAGCCGACACAGCATTGACTACTACTGTACTACTGTTTAGGCGGTATTATACCTTCTGACGATTTTTCCCCTCTAAAAGCAATCGTGTCGGGGACCTGTGTGGATGAACTGATGGGTGAACAGTTAAATACATGTATGGGTGTTTGAAGTATGGATAAATGGGTAGATACAACGAAGATTGATTGTAACATTTTAGTCAAATATATCATTATTTTAAGGTAGCGTTTTGCGAAATGATTATACTTTTTTACAAATCCTGATAGATAAAGGTATTTTCTACAAGTTACCAAATTCTCTCTTGCTTAAACAAACGCTTTCTCGGTCATTTTACCGGTAAATCACGCGTCAGAATCCCCGTCGGGTGCCTCAATTGCGTAGATTACGTGACTAGATAGGTGGTTTATTTCGAAGCTGTAAGAGGTGATTTACGACTTTTACCATATTAAAATCGTTATTTTTTATATGATTGGCTTTGTTAATTTGTGGCGGAGTTTAACGAAATGGTTGATGATAAGCTGGGTCATGTTATTTGTTGAAAAAAAGGTCTTAATTGAATACCAGGCGGTCACGAGAGCGTAATTGACACATCAGTCATTTAATTGGAGTTTCCGGCATTACATAATTTGAAGCAAGCGGTATTGTTTAACACCCCTAACTTTCGCAGTTGGGGTTCGATTTTCGTGCGGTTTAAAGCAGATGAAAGGGTATTATCTCCTCGAGGGAATAGTGTCTCAGAAATTTTATGAATAGCTCCAGTGGCCCGTTATTAAGCGTTACGTAATAGTGGTCGACTTTAAACCGTAAAAACACTTTGATGTTACATAACAAAGGCATGATGCGGTATTTTTAAAATCTGAGACATGGATCCCTAGATATGTTCATAAAGAGTATTTTTAGCAATTTTAATCAGGTTACAAATAAAGATGTTTGTAAAAAAAATTAAATGTTCTTATAAAATCGTAAAAAATTAAAATGTTTTTTGTAAATTGGCATATTCTGATGGGATGTGTACCATTTTTACCCGTCAGCTATATAATTGGGGGGAAAATCATCAATCACGACAATAAATTAGAAAAATCCGCTTGCAGTATCGATCGTAAACCGCTACCTTAAGTATTTATCTTAAGGAAGACTTTTGTTTTAATTGAACCTTTGTTGTGTGGTTTAGTGAGCAAAATCTGTAGTCTAAAACTATTTCGAAAGTAGAATTTTCTTCGTTTTATTTTATGGATTAAATGTATTTCAGCCTTAAAAATACAGATATCGGAGTCTTCCGCAAATCTACTATCAAAGAAAGGCGGTTACTTGATGACAGAGAGAGGAATACTACAAATAAAGGTAAAACCCTGTTTCTTGGGTAGATCGCCCCGAGAGACTCGGCCGTTCTCGTTAACGCACGGTTCATACCGAAATCAGAGGCTTGCCCAACTAAGTTTTCCGTAATGAAGAAGTTGGTAGAGGTCAAAATAAAAAATCTGAATAATTTTTTTTAATGTTGTGTGTTTTTATGCCCCCGGCATCGACAGATGCGGGAGCATATAGTAATCGTCCTGTCCGTCAGTCTGTCCGTCCGTAACAAGGTTCCGTAACAAGGTTAAGTAGAATTTACCGTTTCGTCTAGCATCAACACCGCTTACCCAAATGCTTGGATACTTATACAGTTGTTACCTTGGACCATTCCCTATCCACCAATGTCACCAAACTTTGATTTTGACCTTGACCTTGACCTAATTTGGACTTAGAATATTTTAAATAGGCTATTTCTTGGTTAACTAGATTTTACCGTTTCGTCTAGCATTAACACATCTGACTACAATGCTTTGATACTTATACAGTTGTTGCCTTTAACCATTCCCTATCCACCAATGTCACCAAACTTTGATTTTGACATTGACCTTGACCTAATTTTAACTTAGAATATTTTAAATGGGCTCTTTTTTCGGTTAACTAGATTTTACCGTTTCGGCTAGCATCAACACTGTTTACTACAATGTTTTGATACTTATACAGTTAAATCCTTAGACCATTACCAACTCACCAATAATGCCCAAGCTCAGTTTGACCTTGACCTAATTTGGACTTAGAAAAAAATCAGAATATATTGTCAAGGATGCCACCGGGGGCATAAGCGTTTATTGAACGTCTTGTTTTTTTAAATGTTTAGGGGATTACTGAATTCTCTTAAAAGGTCGAACGTTGTATTCAGTAAGATTAATATCGTGTACGGCCACCATTTGCACCAAAACACAAGTAGTAACATTTCTACGGCGTAACGTAACGTTCAATAAGTACGCTAGTCATTCACTGTTGCTGTGAAGTCTGTGTCAAATCTTGAATGCTGAATCATAAATGTAACCATTTGCGTATTCTACCATCTGCATTGCTAAGTGTGAATCGAGATTCGTCAGTTAAAGGAATTTGGTACAATCATTTTGCCTCCAATTCAAATGTCGTCGTGACCACAAATAACTTAGCACCACGGTGACATCGCGTCCGAATTTGACCGAAGTATGGGCGTCATGCTCAATTTGGTTAACTATAGCGTTGGATCGCCCGCGATTACTAAGGTATGTGGTGACTCACCGTATTCTCTAGCAGTTACGGTGGCTGGCAAATGACGTAGACCTAAGTGCGTTAACGTAATGTAGTGGTCAGTTCTGACGGTTGTAAAATGGGGTTTCCAAGGCGAAGACGATCGTGAACAGTCCCAGCATGAATGTACCGGGTCGCAAGCCTCTGTATGGTCTTTCGACAGCAGCCAAACCTGCGGGTGACGTCAATGACTGTCATTGCCTGATTTTATTTAACTTCAGACGAGCGTAGCATGATGAAAGGATTGAATTCATATGGTGTTTTTCCATTTTATTATTAGCATGTGTCGTGTGTATTGTACGACGGTGATAAAATTACTCTTTTGAACACGTGTGTACCGTGCACGTGCAACAACGTGAAACTCATGATTCCGTTACGCTAACGGTTTTTATCTGTGTTATTTTTTGAAAATTTAACACATGTGTAACTCAAACTAACCTGTATCCAATAAGGCTGAGATATGTCCATTCAAAATGAGGGACGTTTCTGTTTTTACTGAGTATATTTGTCATTTTGTAACTCAGAATTAACGTGTTAACGTCTATCCATGATCCTCCCCATTTGTCATCCAGAATTACCGTGTTACAGACGTCTATCCATGATCCTCCCCATTTGTCATCCAGAATTAACGTGTTACAGACGTCTATCCATGATCCTCTCCATTTGTCATCCAGAATTAACGTGTTACAGACGTCTATCCATGATCCTCCCCATTTGTCATCCAGAATTAACGTGTTACAGACGTCTATCCATGATCCTCCCCATTTGTAATCCAGAATTAACGTGTTACAGACGTCTATCCATGATCCTCCCCATTTGTAATCCAGAATTAACGTGTTACAGACGTCTATCCATGATCCTCCCCATTTGTCATCCAGAATTAACGTGTTACAGACGTCTATCCATGATCCTCCCCATTTGTAATCCAGAATTAACGTGTTACAGACGTCTATCCATGATCCTCCCCATTTGTCATCCAGAATTAACGTGTTACAGACGTCTATCCATGATCCTCCCCATTTGTAATCCAGAATTACCGTGTTACAGACGTCTATCCATGATCCTCCCCATTTGTCATCCAGAATTAACGTGTTACAGACGTCTATCCATGATCCTCCCCATTTGTAATCCAGAATTACCGTGTTACAGACGTCTATCCATGATCCTCCCCATTTGTCATCCAGAATTAACGTGTTACAGACGTCTATCCATGATCCTCCCCATTTGTAATCCAGAATTACCGTGTTACAGACGTCTATCCATGATCCTCCCCATTTGTCATCCAGAATTAACGTGTTACAGACGTCTATCCATGACCCTCCCCATTTGTCATCCAGAATTAACGTGTGACAGACGTCTATCCATAATCCTCCCCATTTGTAATCCAGAATTACCGTGTTACAGACGTCTATCCATGATCCCCCCCATTTGTCATCCAGAATTAACGTGTTACAGACGTCTATCCATGATCCTCCCCATTTGTAATCCAGAATTAACGTGTTACAGACGTCTATCTATGATCCTCCCCATTTGTAATCCAGAATTACCGTGTTACAGACGTCTATCCATGATCCTCCCCATTTGTAATCCAGAATTAACGTGTTACAGACGTCTATCCATGATCCTCCCCATTTGTAATCCAGAATTAACGTGTTACAGACGTCTATCTATGATCCTCCCCATTTGTAATCCAGAATTAACGTGTTACAGACGTCTATCAATGATCCTCCCCATTTGTAATCCAGAATTAACGTGTTACAGACGTCTATCCATGATCCTCCCCATTTGTAATCCAGAATTACCGTGTTACAGACGTCTATCCATGATCCTCCCCATTTGTAATCCAGAATTAACGTGTTACAGACGTCTATCCATGATCCTCCCCATTTGTCATCCAGAATTAACGTGTTACAGACGTCTATCCATGATCCTCCCCATTTGTCATCCAGAATTACCGTGTTACAGACGTCTATCCATGATCCTCCCCATTTGTAATCCAGAATTAACGTGTTACAGACGTCTATCCATGATCCTCCCCATTTTTCATCCAGAATTACCGTGTTACAGACGTCTATCCATGATCCTCCCCATTTTTCATCCAGAATTACCGTGTTACAGACGTCTATCCATGATCCTCCCCATTTGTCATCCAGAATTAACGTGTTACAGACGTCTATCCATGATCCTCTCCATTTGTAATCCAGAATTAACGTGTTACAGACGTCTATCCATGATCCTCCCCATTTGTCATCCAGAATTAACGTGTTACAGACGTCTATCCATGATCCTCCCCATTTGTAATCCAGAATTAACGTGTTACAGACGTCTATCCATGATCCTCCCCATTTGTAATCCAGAATTAACGTGTTACAGACGTCTATCCATGATCCTCCCCATTTGTCATCCAGAATTAACGTGTAACAGACGTCTATCCATGATCCTCCCCATTTGTCATCCAGAATTAACGTGTTACAGACGTCTATCCATGATCCTCCCTATTTGTCATCCAGAATTACCGTGTTACAGACGTCTATCCATGATCCTCCCCATTTGTAATCCAGAATTAACGTGTTACAGACGTCTATCCATGATCCTCTCCATTTGTAATCCAGAATTAACGTGTTACAGACGTCTATCCATGATCCTCCCCATTTGTAATCCAGAATTAACGTGTTACAGACGTCTATCCATGATCCTCCCTATTTGTAATCCAGAATTAACGTGTTACAGACGTCTATCCATGATCCTCTCCATTTGTAATCCAGAATTAACGTGTTACAGACGTCTATCCATGATCCTCCCTATTTGTAATCCAGAATTAACGTGTTACAGACGTCTATCCATGATCCTCCCCATTTGTAATCCAGAATTAACGTGTTACAGACGTCTATCCATGATCCTCCCTATTTGTCATCCAGAATTAACGTGTTACAGACGTCTATCCATGATCCTCCCTATTTGTCATCCAGAATTAACGTGTTACAGACGTCTATCCATGATCCTCCCCATTTGTAATCCAGAATTAACGTGTTACAGACGTCTATCCATGATCCTCCCCATTTGTCATCCAGAATTAACGTGTTACAGACGTCTATCCATGATCCTCCCCATTTGTCATCCAGAATTAACGTGTTACAGACGTCTATCCATGATCCTCCCCATTTGTAATCCAGAATTAACGTGTTACAGACGTCTATCCATGATCCTCCCCATTTGTAATCCAGAATTAACGTGTTACAGACGTCTATCCATGATCCTCCCTATTTGTCATCGAGAATTAACGTGTTACAGACGTCTATCCATGATCCTCCCTATTTGTCATCCAGAATTAACGTGTTACAGACGTCTATCCATGATCCTCCCCATTTGTAATCCAGAATTAACGTGTTATAGACGTCTATCCATGATCCTCCCCATTTGTCATCCAGAATTAACGTGTTACAGACGTCTATCCATGATCCTCCCCATTTGTCATCCAGAATTAACGTGTTACAGACGTCTATCCATGATCCTCCCTATTTGTCATCCAGAATTAACGTGTTACAGACGTCTATCCATGATCCTCCCCATTTGTCATCCAGAATTAACGTGTTACAGACGTCTATCCATGATCCTCCCTATTTGTCATCCAGAATTACCGTGTTACAGACGTCTATCCATGATCCTCCCTATTTGTCATCCAGAATTAACGTGTTACAGACGTCTATCCATGATCCTCTCCATTTGTAATCCAGAATTAACGTGTTACAGACGTCTATCCATGATCCTCCCCATTTGTCATCCAGAATTAACGTGTTACAGACGTCTATCCATGATCCTCCCTATTTGTCATCCAGAATTAACGTGTTACAGACGTCTATCCATGATCCTCTCCATTTGTAATCCAGAATTAACGTGTTACAGACGTCTATCCATGATCCTCCCTATTTGTCATCCAGAATTAACGTGTTACAGACGTCTATCTATGATCCTCCCCATTTGTCATCCAGAATTAACGTGTTACAGACGTCTAACCACGGTCCACACTAGTTGTCATTTTGTCATTTAGAATTAACGAGTTACAGAAGACTAAACATGGTCTAAACAAGTAACCATTTTGTCATTTTGAATTCACATGTTACCGACGTTTTACCATGGTCGACAGTGTTTGGTTTGTCATTTTGTCATTCAGAACTAACGTTTTACCGACGTCTAACCACGATCCATCCCATTTTTTCTCAAAATGAACGTGTTACTGACGGTTGACCATGGTTCACAATAGTTATCATTTTGTCATTCAGAATTAACGTGTAACCGACGTCTAACCACAGTCAAAACTATTTATCATTCAGAATTAACATGCTACCAACGTTTTACCTATTTCAACTCTTTAAAAACTAAGGCAAATTATGAAGATTGGCTAGAATTCAAAGACTAAAGTATAGATAAATTCAATCAAGACATCACCAAAGAATATAAAGCATATCCGAATAGTGCATTCCTACCTCATGCACTACCATGAGTACCATCTGATATAAAACGCAGTATTCGCGCTAGCAAAAGAGCCTATAAAAAATAAAAAAACCCTAAATACTGCTTACTTTTGGGATAAATTTAAGAAACTAAGAAACAATGTTACACGCCTTTTCGTGAAAGTGAAAAAGAATATCGGTAACACGTTAATTATGAATCTCAACATGACAAATAGGTTGCAACATGGTTAACTGTCAGTAATACGTTCATTCTGAATGACAAAATGACAAATAGGGTGGATCATTGATAGACGTCGGTTACAGGTGAACTGACAAATAGGGTGGAGCATGGTTAGACGTCGGTATCACGTTACTTCTTAATGACAAATAGAGTGGACCATGGTAAACCGTAGGTAACACGTTGTCTGATCTGGCTCAAAACTGTTTGCAACGAACATAGCGTGTTTTAACACACATGTGTTTATTAGATAACGGTAAGAGTACACCCCACTGTATCTGGTCAAACTGAATAGATAGTTTAACCAAGAATAAGACATAGTAAAAACCTCTGTGATGGGTCTCAGTAAGTAAATACAGTAAAACCTTTCTAAAACGACCACTTAAAAATTAACTGTTATGTGTTTAAGGCAGGTGGCTTCTTAAAGCAATGTAATACTAAAATAGAAGTCTCCTTACATTGCTTTGAGCTGCCCCCTGTTTTCATACAGTCTTATATTCATATATTCCGTGGCCATAATATAGAGGTTTTGCTGAAGTTACAAAGTTGTTTAGTAAATGGTATACTATATTATTTGTATCACCTCTGTAACACAATAAAGTGGATGTCTATTGCAAACAGAATGAATCCTGTACAGACGCCGCGTAACCCGTTGTCTGTTCAAGTTCCCGAATCGGGGTTCGACTGTATCCCGTTTATTTTCAGGGGAAAGGAGACATGAGGACGTATTTCTTACTCGGTCAGGTAGAAGAAAAGCATACCAATACTGATTTATCATCCAGAACAAATTCAAAAATTTCAAAAGAATGTTCTTCAGAACAAAACACAGTCGTGATGTCAGATGTCAATGTGGATTCCAGTTCAGAAGGTCCAAAACATAATGTCCTAGAGGTTCGACCGAGCATGGACAATATGCATGAGAATAGTTGAGTAGCCATCAGACATAATTATGACGTGAGTCATGATAATAGACCAAGTTTCAGTTTATTTTAGTGTATTTCATAAATCCAGTGCGCTTGCAAGCCCATGAGGAGAACATGAAGCGTTACAGAGTTATTGCGTGTGTGTGTGTGTGTGTGTTCTGCTTGAGAGGTGGGTGTATTGTTTGTGTTGCGTTTCCTGCTTGAGTCATTTATTTGTTTGTTTATAATATATTTTATATGTATGTTTACACACACACACACACACACACACACACACACACACACACACGCACGCAATCCCATTCCTTCATCTACACATTAAATAGAAAACAACACGCATAAAGCAAAGTGAATATAGGAGCCCGCCAGCAGCAATCAATAATTAATTATAAATCAATCATTAACAACCACTGGGGGGGGGGGTTAAACCTGGGTTTAGGGGCGCCCAACCTCACTATTATCTCCTATATTCAGATATAAAGAAAACAGTATACATAAAATATAAACCCTGTTCCACAACCTTACAATCAGAACGACCGCCAGCACTGTAAGTAAATACATGTAAAACATCCAACAAAAATTATATGACAAGATTATTAGTAACACGGGAAAGAATTAAACATTCAAGCCCGTGTTAAAAATAACCCACTATGGCAACGGTCAAATTGTGCTCAAGCGACTAGTCACGAGTAACTGTAAGACATGAATGGGAGAAAAAAAAGCACGAAAATCCGACATAACTCTCCCGGTTAAGGACGGCTTTAGAGATACATCATCATGTAGTTCTAAGCCCTGTCTGTCGTCGCACAACCAAAGAGGAAAGCATAGTTATCAATTGTAGATTTATCGATAACCAAACGTGAAGTGCGCAGCAATATAGTTGGATCATAATCTTTTTTGAGGAAATATCTAATACGTTTCACAAATAGGTTTTGAAAATGCATATGCCCAAGAATCTTACGAAGTCTGTAAATCACATCACCATAAAACTCCGAATGTGAAATACCTTGCCGCAGAAAAGACTTTCTAAGTTACATTTATACTTGAAAATGAGAGGAAGATTTCTATAAAAAAAATTTAGAAAATGTTTTACGAAGTTTATGAAATCTGTACCCCTGTTTAAGAAGCTTTTCAATAATATTTTTATTACGAATGTGGAAGACCTCAACAGAGGTACAGGCACTAGCAAAACGAATAAGTTGTGAAATATAAACCCCGTAAGATGTAGAACGGGGAACATCGCCATCTAGATGAGGATAATTTACAATACTAAAATCAAAATCATCTCGTTTATCGTAAATCTTAGCAGAAACAATTCCGTTATTTATTAAAAGATCCAAATCTAAAAATGGTGCCGATAAATTTGACTCGTTTGTTTTATTAAGGCGTAGTTCTTTTGGGTAAATAAAAGGAAACAACGTATCAAAAAATGGGTTGTCTATATTAAAAATATCATCTAGATAGCGCGATGTATTATTAAAGGCTTCGATCATATCTGCCTGTGTATCAGGTTTTAGACTTAGCATAAAGTCCCTCTCATAACAGTACAAAAATAGGTCTGCGACAAGGGGCGCACAGTTTGTACCCATAGGGATACCAATCACTTGGCGGTATATGATACTCCCAAAACGTACATAAATATTATCCAGAAGAAATGATAGTGATTTACAGACATCGGTGCAAGTCCACATAGTGTAATGCTTAACCGTGTCATTTGTATTAAATGCACGATCAGAAAGCTTAGTAGTAGTACATGCACTTGAATTAGCAATAAAACGAGACTTATATGGTGTTTTGTTGAGTTTTGGTATCCAGTACATTGTAGGAAGTTTATGACATGTAATGTTGACATTGGCTTTAATTGTTCACATGTATCAAGATGATCAGATACTACATTACGCTCCGTTAAATTGGTTGATATATAGGAATTGGTATTCACAAGTTCCTGGTTTAAAGTATCAACATAATGTAATCGTCATACACTTATCACATTATTGGATGCTTTGTCTGCAGGAACGAGTACATACTTGGAATGAAAGTCTTGTATGCCCTTCTTTAATTGACGAATGTTAAATTTAGGTCAGGTAGTAAAAGATGGTTATTGGATAAATAGAACGAAATCCGGGTATCGATGCAATTACTTGAAATAAATACGAAAGAAGACTCAAGCAGGAAACGCAACACAAACAATACACCCATCTCTAAAGCAGAACACACACACAGCCATACCATAACACACACACACACACACACAAACACACACGCAATCGCACAATCCAAACAGAAAACAATACGCAAAACAAACATAAAGCAAAGTGAACATAGGAGCCGCCTTGGTACGGTCAGCAGCAATCAATAATTAATTATAAATTAACCATTAACAACCACGTCCCGGGGGGAGGGGGGGGGTGGGTGGGGAGGGTCCAATCACGCCTTTAATCTGTTTCAAATGCAGTGCAATCTTCTTCTTCTCTTGTTTCTATATGATTTTTCTGGATCCGCACATGTATATCGACTCTATCACATTTATATAAAGACCATCGCATTGTTAGGAAACGTGCGCTGTGTAGTTTTCGACTGGGTGCCTTATACATGTACATGTATACACTTCCATCACATTTATATTAGAATCTAGTCTGGGTCCATTGTAAGGGAAAATATGTAACAATAGTTCACTTTACCTTCACGGCAATGTCTAAGGACATCACCCGGTGCAGTTTCGTGCTGTAGTTTGGTCTGACAAAGTCGTTTTCAACATTTTTGCAACTTTCAAAGATCAATGTTGTGCTTTGTCCGCCATCTTTGTTGTCACGGCGAGCACACCGAAGCAGCCTTTTTCAGTGACACCTTCCGCTTGCCTAGCGCTCGGCGAGCAATGTCGTTCAAGAGGCGAGCGACCGTCCGCTCGCCAATCGGAAAGCGAGTTGAACAAGCCACAGGTACGACTTTTAATAAATCACTTCAAATGTGATTTTAAGAGTTATATTTTCCCATATATAAATATTTTTTGGTATATGCAATAAAGATACACACTTTGATAAAATCTATCAACAAACATAAATAACATAATTCTGTAATTAAAGAAAAAAACAGGATAAACAGAATTTATAAGGGACCGGCTTTTATACCCCCTGAAATTACAAAATCACCTTTTTCTCAACATCAAGGCTTCTGGTGGTTACTATTTATTCAGAATGTAAATACATGTAATATGTTTTAGAACCAATACGTACCAGAATTTTCAAATTTAAGATTTTTTCGGCGGAGCTGACTGTTTTCTATTTAGACACACTTTATATTTGGCCACACATTTCAACCAATAATATTTGATCAGAAATTTAGAATTAAGAGCACCTGTTGAAACTGAATAGTCTGATTGGATAGTAGCCAGGGCTCCAGATAAGGGAATTGTTTCAAAACTTAAAATCTTTATTTGTGCATTAAACCCTGTGGTGTCACTATACATATGAATTGTCTCTTCAAGACAATTAAAATGAGTGGTAATACCATAGGGTTTGGTGCTAAAAGAGGTGAAAAAATGTGATTTGTTTAGTTTACTCACTCTTATCTGGGGCCCTGTAGGCTGGTTTATGTCCCATTACAGTTTTACATGATGTGGACTGTGGGTGTAAAATTTAGAGATACAGGTTGGCTGTTTACTACACTGGTCTGATGAATTAGGCCACAGAAGTTTCCACTGTTGACAAAATATTATGCTTCTATTTTAAGATATGATCTGAAATCTATTTATAGATATACAGAGGAAGCTAGGTGTTTCGTAATTGTTTACAACCAATTTGTTTTAATTGTTAACTATTTGTACACATTTGCCATACATTAAAAGCAATATTTTATATATGAATAGCCTCAAGTGAGTTAAACACAATTGTGTTGTTTCATCATTATTTACAAGAGTGAAGTACAGTAGATTGTTGTATCTGTACATTTGTGTATGCTATAGTTTGTTTCAAGAAACTCTATGAATGGAACAATAGATTGATGTGAGGATCTCCTACCAGTAGCTAGGATATGAGTTAAATTATTGTTTTGTTTTGCATTTCTGTACATGATAGTTTTGCATTTTAAATAAAAGTTACTGTTTCAATTGAATACTTGTATTTTTTGCTTTTCAATCCAAGATATATATTCTTTGAAAACCTCAATTTAATTCAATTTTGCACACCCATCTATATAGCCTTAGTTCAACCACTCATTCCGCCGAATATCTTTTTTAAAGATATTTCTTGTTTATGCTTGTATTCAAACTCCCAAAAAATGTTAGGTACGGCAATTTACGTTTCGGTTCGGCAAAGTTCGGCACGGTACCGGCTTTTATACCCCTTCCAGCCCTCTGCCGGACTAACTCGCTCTTAAGGGTGTATCAATGTCATGACTTTGGGAAATTTTCAAAGTATATGAAAACACTCTATGATGGTTTTGTATTGAAGAGCTATTTAAGATGAATGAAAAAATAGTAAAAGTGTACATTTTGGTGAACAACAGTTGGCTCTACGGCCATGTAAAATTTACCCTACCCACTTCCTCCTATTTTGTCCTTTTCAAACAGCCTGCTTCAATAAAATCCATTTTAAATGAAAACAAATATGATAATTTGGTTTTGTGTTATTTATTTCCTATCTATGGTAGTATTTCTTCATACAAAAACTAGTTTAAGAAAAAAATGGCACCAAATGTGAAATTTAAAAAGCTCTAAATAGCATCGATATGGTACTTTTTAGTAAATTTTGTAAGGGGAGATAACTCTTTTTACTTTAATAACTCAAAATTTTCAACACTGACCTTTCAATTTCTTTTCAGATTTTGAACTGCCTTAGCATGGGCTTTCATCTGGTAGAATATAAAGTTAAATACTAGAACTATTTCATTTTTCAAACTTTTTTAAAAAAAATTCATAAAATAAAAAATCTAATAAAATCATGCCCTATACAAAACATATTTTTGATATTCAAGGATCCATATTGTTCAAACCTGGTGCCTGCTTTGTCTAAATTTGGTTTCTATATGTGAAAATACCACCATAGACATGAAATAAATAATGAAAACCCAAATTATCATGTTTTTTTTGTTTTGAAATAAATTTTACTGAAGCTTGTACTCTGAATGGGTAAAATTTGAAAAAAAACCGTCCAAATTTAATATACCTTTTTCAAATCGCTGTAGCTCAAAAATAAGGACACCAACCCATATTTATTTTTTCATTTTTTCATTCATCATAAACAGCTCTTCCAAAAAAACAATGTTAGAAAAAAAAGTTTAATACTTTTAAAAATTGGCTTATGACATTGGCAGTGGCTAGACGTCCGGAACCGGACGGCTAGCCCACCCTCACAGTGTAGGCTAGTCGTCCGGTTCCGGACGTCTAGCCTACACTGTGAGGGTGGGCTAGACGTCCGGAATAGATTTTCTTCAGAGAATATACTGCTTTATACGTGGGTTAATGCCTGGATATATATACGGGAAACAACTATAAATCCATTTAACTATCAAAACCATCAATTAGAACGAAAAAAATCAAATTTGAAGGAATTAATGTCCCTCTCTGAAGAAAATCTATTCCGGACGTCTAGCCCACCCTCACACTGTAGGCTAGTCGTCCGGTTCCGGACGTCTAGCCTACACTGTGAGGGTGGGCTAGACGTCCGGTTCCGGACGTCTAGCCACTGCATATGACATTGATGCACCCTTAAGAGATTCCGGGTCGTTTCGCGCCCAAGCCGTTTCCACCCTGGTCGTTTCGCTCCCAAATGAGACCCGAGTCGTTTCGCCCCCTAAGGGCTAGTCGTTTCGCCCCCAATTTTATAAACTTACTAAATATATGTATGTTATCCCATAAACTTAAGTTTTAAGTTTCATGTAATAAAAATGAATAGAAAATCATTTTTTCTTTCTCCCAATTTGTATTTGTAAAACAATAAAAGTGTGAAAAATATAATGTATCGTGTTATTTGTTCTTAATATTTCTAATACTTTTGTAAATTTATGCAGGGATAATATATAACTAGACTAGTTATATATTATCCCAGATTTATGTCATATTTGAAAATTGTAATCATATTTATTAAAGAATAGCTACAAACAATTTAATAATAAATACATTGTTGTTGTTTTTATTGTATTAACTGTTTAAACATAACATGCTTGCCATAGTTACACATAATTATCTTAACACTTGAATGTGTTAATATGACGACAATTTGTTATCTTTCACTCACGTAAGTGTCAAATAATTCGCGAACGTGCGAGGGCATAAAGAATGTCCACGGTACCATCAAACAGGTGTTAAATTGCTTTGTATATTGCACCTTGTTTGTTGCGTTTTTTCACGAACTTTGATGTTTAATGAGGGATTATAATTAAGAAAACCAAACCCGTCATATAGATTTGAATAGAAATCGATTTTGATAGGTTTTAAGGTAATTACAGGTTGTGATTAAATATTATTGAACGATGATTCGATGAAAATTAGAGTAAATCGAGTTTTATTGTTTTGTTTTTTTTAGATAATTATATTGTATATGCAATTTTATTGGAAGACCGAAAAAAAGATACTAATAAAAACTAATAAAAGGTGGTTTTCGAGATGTTCTCATTATATCGCTCTTAATTGTTGATAGGCTATAATTTACGTGCGTGAGTGAAAAAAGTTCTGAGACAGGATTTGTGAATGGTGATTTAAAATACTGTTGTGTCTCTAAAATAATATTGGATTGAGGAATAATTAAGTAAGATAGTGACATATGCTGTGGTTCACTTTGTTTTTTGTGTTCACAATGAGTGATATTTGCATAGCATGCGAGAAAGTGGTACGTAATCACTGTAGCCATGTTGCCTAAGATTTAAGAATGAGAATTAAACTATTTTTAAAAATGTTGAATATGTAATATTGCCGTGCACGTAAAACACGTGCATTATTACCATGGTTGTAACTGTTATATCATTAACCTGCAGATTTAATCTTTATGTAATAACTTTCACTGATCATCTCGAATACAAGTATTTATTTATAAAAAGTTGAACCCTAACCAGATGTGGAGTAACTCGGCGTATGATCAGGATTAAAACTATTTGATATTCCACCAGTCATTTAATATTCGAACCACGGGTCTTTGGATTCCCGGCGCGGCTGCTGATTTTTCATTAGATCTTTTTACGATATATACATGTATATAGAACTACTTGGAGAAAGGCCGCGGCGGCTGATTTTTCATTACGTCTTTTTCTGATATTTCTATCCAGCATCGAGTTCTTTCTTCACTTCTATACTGTACATATATATATATATTCTGTTGTTGGTCATATTTTCTTATGTGTCTTAAGTGTTAACCCTTTGCCTGTATGTTGCGACTTTCTTAATGGTGGCAAACAGTTCAGATCCAGATCATACGCCGCGTAAAGCGGCGGATGATCTGGATGCAAACAGTTTAACACTCGTCTGTTTGTTTCTTTACCTAAAAATGTATGAATCTAAAATTAATAAATTTTGAAAACAATTTCTAAATACATGTAATCGATTTCATCGCAGGATAAGGGTTAAATAGTGCTGTCGCTTTCCGCGTAAATATCTGTTGTTTGTCATATTTTCATGTATGTGCAAGGCACATATAAACAGTTGTGTGTATTTATCACGAATTAATAAGCACCGGATCTGAAACCACCTATAAACCCATGCATTTCCCCAATAATGGTGTCGTTCATTCGCCGATCGATACCTGTCCGCCGACTCGCGGTTACACGTCTAAAGCGCGCGCGTTCGCCTGGGACGGCTACCTATTGTTAATTAAAAGTCCGTCAAAACTTTAATTTTCCTCCGATTTCCAAAATAGCCTATAGGGCTCATATGAGAGCTAAGATATTCAGCTTTTATTTGTGAAAATAATAACGTTCTATATTGAGCGAGTAATTGTTAAAGAGTATAAACCTAATGAACCAGCAGGCATTTGACTGCAGATTCTCGCACAAGAAAGGGTTACCTACCGTTATAAAAAGCGTATAGACATGTTGACCAGGTTTCCTTGTAGCGTACTACGTCATTTGTCCATGTAGATCTACCGTGCAACTTGTCGTATGTTTGCGTGAGAGTGCGTTGTAAGACAGGTTCTGAGAGAGAGTGTTGTCACTTTGCACGTGCACTTAACTTAATTCCCATCATCCCATCTTCCCGCTTTAATAGCCACGTAATTAATTTACCGCGCTAACCCGGCACTCGTATTTTAGATGTCATGGTGTCAACACCTACATTATAGTCTTATAGAGTCATATTATTAGCTTTGCTGCTCACAGCAACTATTTACTGTTAAATTCATTTAATGTGCCATAGCCTGGTAAGTTACTATTTATATTTAGACAACTCTTTATTACGTCTGTTACTATTTAGCTTGTTTAACGAGCGACGGAAATCGTGGAATTATTGTATTGACTCAAATATTCATTGTAACCTTTAGTCTGTGATACTTATATTATTCCTATTGTTTCAGGCTGTTTTGGATAGAATTATAAATTCATTGAACCAGCAAACGTATTTATTTATCGTTCATAACCCCTGGTAACAATTGGCGATCTCGGCTTCTAGATTCCATACAGCTGGGCGTGGCACCTGAGGGTCCAAAACGACGGTAGCCTACGCTGTGTTAACCCAGCGTCCAGGCCGGACCACTTACAGGAGATAGGGTCGACCCGCTGAGGAATCGACGACAGACCAGTGTGCACGACATTATTTTGTGGCCACTCGCGTGTGTCTGTGATTTTTTTTTCTAGTTTAGAAGTGTTTTTCTAAGTCTTTTGGACTAAAATGACTCTTTAATAAGAGCCATTTTTAGCAGATAGCATTTTCTGCGCGTGGAGTGTCAGAGTGAGACTGTCACGTGACGTGACGTCACCCATTTACCACGTTTGTTTGTTTGGAGTCGGCTGGAGGACTGGAACTGTGACTTGTGAGTTATTTCTGTGTTTGTGCCAAAGGAAATTTGTGTTTGGAGTATATTTTATAGTGTTTTGAAGGTAAGTGCCTCTGCCTAGTACTGTCATTTTGTTTTATGTATGTTTGACAAATTATCTTACTGCGGTGTTGTGACCTAGTTTCGCAATGCTGTAGTGAGGTCACGTGTCAATTTTCTGTTCTTGTTATTTATTGCTTATTTTGCACGGCAGTCGGTAGCTATGTGTTGACTAGGATATTAAAATAATATCTAGGCTGCGCATATAGCTTTCCGGTTCTATCTAGTGTCAGTTTTTGCGTTTTTCGGGAATTTCATTCTAGCCTCGTTTTGATTCTGTAAACCGGAAGCGGCTTTTCTTGCCGTTTTCTATTTCCGGAATCCCGAGTTTTGTTTTGTTTATCGTAAGTATGTGTTTATTTTTTTGATTTGTGCATTTATTCATTAGACTTGTTTCATATTTCGGAAGCGTATACTTTTGAATTACCTGATATTTACTAGGTTTGCTTTGCTTTTTGAATGACACTCGATAGTTTACTGTGAACGTGTTGCTAAATTGACAGTATAGGTGCTGGCCAGAGGTTCTTGCAATTTTGTGTATTTCTATGTATGTATTTGCTATGATATAAATATTGTAGGGTTTGATTGCTTTTGGTCTGTCTATCTGTGTGTCCGTATTGAAGATATTTGCTATTTTTGGAACATAGACAGTGTTTCATCTGTGGGTATTTAAAATAAGGTAGTGACTAGGGGTACGTGACCGTACCTCTAATATTTGAAATTAGCGGTACGGTAACGTACCCCTAGCGAGCCCTGTGAGGGTTGACTAGGGGTACGTGAGTCCATAACACTGTATAGCAACACTTTATTGTGTCTGCAGATACGTTAATAGCGATGCTAATGTTAATAATATCTCATTTCAACCTTCTATTCTGACTGTTTAACGGGTCTAGGTAAAACGCTGACGCTTCGCTGACACTAGTTAAACTATGAACAGAAACGCTGACGGATGCGAGAAACGCTGACGCCGGTTAGATTATATAGTGATCAACGGGCCGTGACTTACCTGGATAAGGAGATAAGTATGGGTTGAGCTGTTATGTTAGCAAACAATTTATATGCAGAATGTAGTCAATAAAGTTTAATTATTTTTTTATTTTTTTGCAGTTACCTATGAAATATCAAGTTATAAGGTAATCTATAGTAAAATTTATTTACTTTTTAAATTAAAATTAAGCCATATCTATATATTTGAATCCCTATGTTAAATTTACCGAAATTGTATGCATTTTGCTCAATTTTTAAAAAAGTTTAATAAAAGGAATACGATTTAGAGAAAAACGGAGCTGACACTAGTTAAACTATGAACAGAAACGCTGACGGATGCGAGAAACGCTGACGCCGGTTAGATTATATAGTGGTCAACGGGCCGTGACTTACCTGGCAGAATGCAAAAACGCTGGTACACTAGTTAAACTATGAACAGAAACGCTGACGGTTGCGAGAAACGCTGACGCCGGTTAGATTATATAGTGATCACCAGGCCGTAACGCTTGCGCTGGTTAGATTATTTAGCGAGGAAGACTTGCGAGCATTAAACTATGAACAAAAACGCTGACACTGGTTAGATTATATAGTGGTCAGCGGGCCGTGACTACCTGGTCAGCGCTCCGCTTCATTATTGATCAATTAATTATTTCTGAAAGCATTCGCTACACACATTTTTTTTTTTTTTTAAAAACGTGTGTACCCAGGGCTCGGGAACGTGGACCCTGCTTTCATGAGCCCCATATTTTGAAAACAAAAATTTAAGCCAAAAACATTACCTAAATGAAGCAGTGAAAAATCAGTAATAAAAAGTAACAGCAATTGAAGTAATTGAAGCGAGTAATTAAAGCCATTGTCCAAAAATTCGAAATGGTTAATAATTGCAAAGAATACAAAAAGTAGATCTATATAGGTAAAAGTACAAATTGGAAGTGTAAAAATCTCATAAGTATCAATTAATTCAAAATGATTATTCGTAACTGGCATAGAAATTAAAGTTATTTTAATTAATAAATGGCGAATAGGTTTATTTAAACGCGTGTCATTATGCAGCGGAATAGCAATTAAAAAAGTACTTATCGGTTAAAGGGAGAAGATGGCGCGTGTCATGGTTTAAAAGGATTATGTTGACGCGTGTCATTAGCTGTGGCGTAATTATTAAAGCCTTAGCGATAAAGCAGCTTAAGGCGACGCGTGTCTGATGGCCGTGACAGAATAAACGGTTCACTGATCACCGTTTCGGTAGGGAACAGAATTCTAACCACAAAAACCGCACTCGAATTCACTGCTCACGGTTGAAATATCTGCAGGTGCATTTACACAACTGTAATGAAACCAGCTTTCACATCTTGAGCACTCTACCATGTTCTCTACGCATTCCGGTAAGTTACATATACAGTAGTTATCAATTGAAAATTCGTGCATCTTTCTCTGTCTCCTTAAACTAATTTTTTTATTTGTTAACGGGAATTCCTGCATGCCATTGTTCTCAAAACAAGCTAAAAGATGTGTCCTAAGTTTAGTTGAATCAAAAATATTATCAAAACATAATTTTTTCCTGAAACAATAAGATGTCACGAATGCTATTGCGTACAGACCACAATCTACGGAGTTAGTTTGCTTCATTACAGCTGGAAAGTGTATATTTAAAGTCTTTTCATTTTTACTGTAAATTTGAGAAAGCTGTATTTTCAAACCGTTGGGTATTAAAGATTCATTAGATCTGTTTTCAGCACCTAAACTATCAACCATGTAAATCTTTTCGTTGTGGGAAAAAGAAGCTACCCAGTGATCTTTGTGATTATGATGTATCTGGCACGATGGAGAGTTTGCTCTTTTGAAGGGAACGGACATAAGCCATTTGCGTTTCGCATCGCTATACACTGGTACAGTGTCAACGTATTGAAGTCCACCAATTGAGGATCCTACATGTTTCCTTAATAGTATATTTACTGCTTCCATATGATTTGAGTTTAATTTTTTGTCATTAGTCAAATCCAATTTATCTTCCATTGTTAGACCTAAATTTTGTAACCAATAGTTAACTTCTTGAGGTGAATTAACCGAAACTGAAATAGGATGTGTTTCTGAGTCTGATTTGATTTCGTAGTCCGATTCGTAATTTTCAATTTTAGAAATTTTTAATTCAATTTCAGATACTTCCTCAATAAAATTTAATTTTCTTTTTCTGCCGTTAGATTTTGGTGTAATTGAAGACATATTTATAAGTCAAGGTACGCTGACCGCTATATATCTAACCAGCGCCAGCATTTCTACTCATTGCCATCGCTTTCATTAATAGTTTAATTCACACCAGTCTCTTTCGAATGATTGTCTGCATGCTTATAACTTGTCATTTTGTTTATTTATTTATCTTTGCGATTTCAATCATTTTGGGAAATGTCACATACTGATTCGTTGACATTAATATAGGGATTCTAAAATGATTTATAAATTTCGCTTTAAATTTGATTTTTTTTTAATTGAAAAAAACATTAACGGGGTAATTTAAAATTAATAAATCATATCGCAAGTCTTCCTATAATGCCTGTTTACCTGGGTAAATCACGGCACGAAGACATCTATTTAATCTAATCCAGCTCTGTAAGAGATTTTAAACGATATAAATATCTATTGATATATTTAATTTTCTTTAATTTGACTGAATTATTAACTGAGTAATTCAATTTAAATGATTCAGTTCCCAAAAGGATAATAATTTATTAATAATTCATGTAATTCTAGGTCACGGCCCGCTGACCGCTATATACTCTAACCAGTGCCAGCGTTTTTGTTCATATTTTAATGCTCGCAAGCCTTCCTCGCTAAAAAGCGCCAGCGTTACGGCCTGGTGATCGCTATATAATCTAACCAGTGTCAGCGTTTTTGTTCATAGTTTAATGCTTGCAAGTCTTCCTCGCTAAATAATCTAACCAGCGCAAGCGTTACGGCCTGGTGATCACTATATAATCTAACCGGCGTCAGCGTTTCTCGCAACCGTCAGCGTTTCTGTTCATAGTTTAACTAGTGTACCAGCGTTTTTGCATTCTGCCAGGTAAGTCACGGCCCGTTGACCACTATATAATCTAACCCGCGTCAGCCTTTCTCGCATCCGTCAGCGTTTCTGTTCATAGTTTAACTAGTGTCAGCTCCGTTTTTCTCTAAATCGTATTCCTTTTATTAAACTTTTTTTAAAAATTGAGCAAAATGCATACAATTTCGGCAAATTTAACATAGGGATTCAAATATATAGATATGGCTTAATTAAAATTTTTGTTTAAAATTTAATTTTAATTTAAAAAGTAAATAAATTTTACTATAGATTACCTTATAACTAGATATTTCGTAGGAAACTGCAAAAAAATAAAAAAATAATTAAACTTTATTGACTACATTCTGCATATATACTATTGAATACGGAATGAAAATTGCTTGCTAACATAACAGCTCAACCCATACTTATCTCCTTATCCAGGTAAGTCACGGCCCGTTGACCACTATATAATCTAACCGGCGTCAGCGTTTCTCGCATCCGTCAGCGTTTCTGTTCATAGTTTAACTAGTGTCAGCGAAGCGTCAGCGTTTTACCTAGACCCCTGTTTAACGCAGAAAAGCAAAAAAAAATTAATCCAAAAATAATTTCCAATCGGCATTTTTTTCACGGCAGCGAAAACTATACCTATGAATAAAGAACGTTCACACATTTTTACAAACATGTATAAATATCCAATACCAGCCTTGTTTAGAATAAATGCACTGTTTAATTGCGATCAGTTATCAAACGTGTTTTACGAGTTGATTTGTGTAGGTCATTAACCAGCAAACTTGGGTACCGGCAAACTTACATGTTTCGATACTTGATTGGAGCCGAAGCTTCGATATTTTTTATTTTCTTAGATCTACCACTTTATATTCATGCTAAGTTAGGAAGGCACATCAGCAGTAGTTTCTTACAAGCTTATTGTATTAATTAAGTTACCATTGAATCAAAATTTTAAGAAAACAACTTAACATTGGTCACGGATTATCAGATATCGGGCGTATCTGACGATAATTAACCCAATACATGTATGCGGAATACATCTATTCTCATCGCTGCCGGTGAGAACAAGTTGGGTGGGGAATATTTGTCGAAGTTTCTTTGTTTTTCTCCATTAAATATCCACAAGCTAAGGTAGAAATGAGAGAGTATTATTTTTAGCATCAATAAAACGTATCTGCAGGCAAATTAATATGTTGCTACATAGTTTAAATGACTCACGTACCCCTAGTCAACCCTCACAGGGCTCGCTAGGGGTACGTGACCGTACCGCTAATTTCAAATATTAGAGGTACGGTCACGTACCCCTAGTCACTACCTTAAAATAAATATCTATAGATTGCTAGAAGAAAAACATAGCTGTATAGATCTCTACAAAATATAGAGGTTTTATAGATCGTATAGATATAATATATAATAGTGTTTTTGTGTATAAAATCTATAAATTGAGTTTTTTCCCCACCCCCTTCATTCATCCATCACTTATTCATCACTAACAAATAATCAGAAATACACAGGGAGAGTGCGTGTGAGATTTGCTTATTTGATTATTTGTTTTGTTTTACGTCGTATTTTCAGTTTTCTAGTTTTGTATTACTAGTTATCTCGTAGTTGTTTACAGATTTGTGGGTGTGGGTAAAATACTGACGGAGTTTACTGACCAGTTGAAATAAGAACAAATCGCTGACGAGTTAAGTTATATAGGCTTTCCTCGAGTTTACTGACCAGTTGAAATAAGAACGAATATCACTGACACTATGTAAACGTATGGGAAAGTGACTGACCTCAATGGATCTGAATAAATTAGAACATTGTACGCGAGTATAATTGAAGTTATTTAGTATTGTAAAAGTAATATATCAAAATATAATATAAATTATAGATTATATATCTGTAAAAAAAAAAAAAATTAAAAAATTAAAAAAAAAATTAAATCAAAGTTTAAGATGTTATAAGTATTGTTTTATATAAACACTTGATGAATGTTAAGCCATGAATTTAAAAATTAATTTAAAATTTAAAAATTAAAAAGATTTTTTTTATTTATTTTAATATTGATCTAGATAAAGATATAATAGATTCAATATTACTAATAGAATTATACACAGGTCAATAGACTAACAGTCGCTGACGACATAGATTAAGAACATTATACTGACCGATTTAGGTCGATATTGACTGATGGTATTTGTTCAAAATTGTTACTGGCCACATGAAGAAAGAACAATCTACTGACGACTTAAAATTAGAACAGTTTCCTCGTATCTATAAGAAGGCTTGACACTGACACTATGTAAATGTATGGAGAAAGTGACTGACCACAATGGATCTGAATGAATTAGAACATGTCCGCGCGTATAATTAAAGTGAATTATAATTTGTGAAGTAAAATATCAAAAAGTAATATAAGTTATATAGAATATAAATCCAATATCAAAAAAATATTGATACAAGGTTTAAGATTATATATGGGATTTGTGTTTAATTGCTTGATGAATGATTTAAGTAAACGTTGATAAGAACCCATCAAATAAAAACATCAAATAAAATTTCAAAATTAAAAAAATATTAAAAAAAAAAATTTTTTTTTAATGTTTGACAATTTTTTTATTACTTTCAAATTTTAAGTGGAATTTTGACAATTTTAAGCCAAATTTTAATAAAAGTGGAAAAAAGCTTAACGTCGTAGTTAACACTCACATATTATATGAGATACATTCGCCATTGAAGTGTAGATCTACATCAATTTTAAAATTAAATTTAAAATAAAAATATATATATATATATTAAGAATTTAGTTTATAATTAGAAAGAAAAAAAGAAGACATAGAGACCATCGCCAGTGAAGTTTGACCGAGTTTTATATTTTAAATATTTATAATTTTAAATCATTCTATTTTTTTTATATATATAAATGTCAATATTTTTGGTTTAAGATGTAATATTAGAGTCTCTGGTCAATGAAAAACTTACAGTGATGTAACTGTTGAAAATAGCTGACGCTCGTGGCTACAACTGACCATAATGCACATGTCCAAAGACTAGGCCCAAAAACACTTATCACTTAAAGTTACTGACGACTTAATCACTGACGGTTGTCAAATGACTAGGCTAAAAAACACTGACCACTTAAAACTGACGACTTAAGCAAAGAGGGAGTAAGATTAGAATGATTTTTGACTGACGCTGTGTAGATATATTGGGAACTGGCGGACTACATTTGATATGAATAAAACGTGTCATTTAACTGTAATATTCAACATCAATAAACAATTAATGACAAACAGTGCAGACACTGATCCGAGTGCTCGGTAAGGAGCCCTCTGATAAGACTCTTCACTGTATGCATAGGACAAGTGTATTTCTCACAGGTACACAGAAAAGTAACAGATTAATTGTTTAGATCCTAATCACATGATACAGATTTCCCATTACCCCATAGCCTGTTTCTTATGTTGAAGATAGGTGGCTGCTTAAAGCAGCATCATGCGCAATATGCTTTACTTTCAACCTGCTTTAAGCTACCATCTGCGGTTTATGTAATTAAATAGGAAGATCTTGATGAGGCGCCAAGTAGAATAGAACTAACCATGTACGTGTTTGATACTTTCAGATTTAACTCTTTCCACATACAAGCTCCTTTAAGCACAATTGGTTTATTCCTTCGGTGAAGAATCTTTTTCCAATTTATACATTCATAAACATACATGTACCAATTTTCACCTGCTTACATGCCGAGTAAAATACACTAACCCTTCACGTGTTTGAATATTTCACATTTGTTTTAATACGTATGGATCCTGATTTTAGCATGAAATTGATTGACATGCGATGTTGGACTATGAAATTACTGGCTTCATTTAGTATTGTATATTGTTCCTTATTATGTATAATTACTATAATGTGAATGCATAAATAAGTTAAACCATTTGTCACTAATTTATTAGGCGGTTTAAATCTGGATCCAAACTATTCACCTCAGCGAATTACGGTAGTAATTAAAAGGCAACATTATTTTTATTTTTTATTTATTATTATATCCGATGTATACTTGTATATTAACAATGAACATGAGTTGTTTCAGCATTTACAGTTTAATTGTGAATATGTTACAGTTGAAGTCAATATAGGCCTATGTTATGTTCAGAACAAAAATGCGATACGAAAGTTAAGCGAGCTTTCTTCTTTACTTCATTACTTTTATTAAGCAATTTTATTATTTCATAACTGCATATTAATAAAGATCAACTCACCCTATTTAACAATATTTTTTAACAATTTATTCACACAATCTGTATACACAGATAAATGGGGACTGGGTCATTTACTTATTACTTATTTAAAGTCACTCAACCAATCCAAATAAATCCACTTCATAAGCCACACCTTTTACCAACTATTGTCACGGCCCATTAAACCACATGACGATTCACTCTATTCGGACTGGATCCTGTTATCCTGTTATCCTGTCAGGAGTTTAAACAATCATTCACACTTTTATATATAAGCGTGTTCTGTAAATGCGGCACGCGCCTGTACGCTAGCGGCTAATATGTTAGTTGAGTAATGTATCTTTAATTATTGTTTGCCTTTAATTGGACCGTCGCTTGTTATAAATAAAGAAACAACATTAACAACCTTAACCCTTTCCCCAATAGAAGTTTATTCCTCTGCTGAAGAAAATAGCTCCAATTTATACAGTAATTAATATTTATTGTAAGGAATATTCTTTATTCAAGTAGGTTGTAACTTATAAAAGGTTGAAAGTAAAGCCGAATGCGTCTAAGGCGCATTCGGCTTTACTTTCAACCTGCTTTAAATTGTCACCTATTTTCAAAACTAGAAACAGGCTATTGGGTAAAGGGTTAACACCCAACGGTATTATAAGATGGTCAATACTAACAGGTAATAAATAAAATGTTGAATCCTGATTAGAAACAGTGATCAGATATCAAACTTTTTGACAAACAAAATAAAGAATTATATAACAAGTCATTCGCTGCGTTAGTATAATATGCAAACAGCGTAGACTAGATCAGCAATGTGTGCATCAGCGAACCTTTCCACTGCCTTCGTTATTTGCTAACAGATAAGACATCGCGAAACGTGACGACTGATCATAATCCAAACTCTTTGACACGCATTATGAGTATTTAACAGTCATCCACCATGTACCATTACAGCTCTACCTACCCGAACATTAAATCAAAGATAGTATACTCCTTCAAGCTATTAATATAATAGATTTGATCTAGATCTCTCACATACCTGTAAAATATATATAGTCAGCAAAATTAAAAGAGACAGATGACCATTTAATGCAAGACAAAGGTAATACATAAATCAGCTTACTGCATTATGCCCCCATTTCACTTGCGCTGCGTCAGTGTCAATCAGGGTCGGTCAGTAAATTTTGGGCTGTCGCAAAACTCTTCGAGCATTTTCGAACATTTTCGAACACAAATGTCACATCCACGATTCATATCGGTCAGAGTTACGTCAGTATTCGGTCAAAATGGGCCGGTGTCGGTCGGTGTGCGGCAATAGCTGCGTTGATGGTGCGATGATGAGTGTCAGAGTTGCGATGCACTGGGATGCACATAGGACAGACATACGTCGATGTGGGTTAGTGTGCGACGCAGTTGCGTCGATGTTACGCCATGGAGGGTCACAGAGGGTCAGACATGTTAATGGGTGCGATCTTCGTTGATTTAAAATAGTGTGATTTCAGGCCTGGGGTGGTCCAATCTAGTCCAGTCCAGTCCAGGGACAGTATGGATGAGCAAGTACTAGGATTTTTCCAGGCTGATCTGATTGTTCAGCATCATGCCTACATCCGTGTCCATGCCGAGGTCCTGCAGGAAAGAAGGAGGCGATGGGCCCGAAGAAGATATAGCAAGAAGCGGTTCTGGGTGAGGACCTGGTTAACAGAAGATGAGCGAGTCTCAGCTGGCCAGTACCACAACCTTATGGTCAAGCTCCGGAACGATGATGTGCATTCGTTCACTAACTACCTGCGCATGCCTCCAGACATGTTCCAATTCCTGCTCAACCGGCTGACGCCTCGCCTCCAGAAGAAGGACACCAAGTTCAGACGACCACTGGAACCAGGGCTGAAGTTGGCTGTGGTACTCCGGCACCTGGCTACTGGGGACAACTACCCAAGTTTGCAGTATAACTTCAGAGTGTCCAGACACACCATCACCAGCTTTCTGCCAGATGTCTGTCAGGCCATCATCGATGAATTTGCAGAAGAGGAGGTCCAATGCCCCGTCACCCCCGATGAATGGAGAGAGGTGGCCCTGCAGTTCCAGAGGAGGTGGAACGTCCCTCATGCTCTGGGTGCCCTGGATGGGAAACATGTGGCCACTAAATGCCCAATCAAGTCAGGCTCCTACTACTATAACTACAAGGGGGTTTACTCCATTGTCCTAATGTCTCTGGTTGATGCCAACTACAGGTTCCTGTGGTGTGATGTGGGAGGAGCCGGTCACATGGTTTCTTTGGTGGCATGATGCTGTGGAAAACAAATGTATTACTAACCAACCGTGTGTGGCGCACCCGTATTTATAGCAACCGACATTGACCAAACTACAACCCAAGCTGACCGAATATTGACGTAACACTGGCGCAGGCTGACGCAGCATGACCGAATGGCGACCCATGTCTAACCCCGCCAGGCAGTGCATGACTGTCCTTGACATTGTTGGCTAACTGAATGTGACCGAATGTCGACGCAAAGCGACCGACTGTGACGTAACACCAACGCAGAGAAGCGCACTGTTGACCGAGTCTGATAAAACACTCGGACAGGCAGGGTTTCTCAGGGTTTGTGTTAGGTCGATGGGGGTTGCTATTCGGTTAGACTTACGTCACCTTGCGATGCAGTTCGGTTGATGAGGGTTAGTACTCGGTCAAAATGCTATCTTGGCCTGTCGCAGCCGATTTTTATGCATGCTCAAAATTTGCCGGGGTCAGAAAATGTTCTCTCGGTCACTCTGCGTCAGTTGGGGTTTCTCGACGTCACCCTTCGGCCAGTGTTTGGTTGATATTCGGTCAATCTACGTTCCTGTCGGATGCTGTTGGATGGTGGCTAACCGACACCGACGCCGCCTGTCGTAGCCTAGTGAAATGTGGCCATTACCATTGCCTCACATTAAGCATTATTATCCATTGATTTAGCATTGATTTTTTTTATTTAAATGAGCGGCACGTGCAGAGATTTCGCCCATAGCGTGCCCAAATTAAACAACGTGTCAGATTAAGCCAACCATACAATGTAATCAACTAGCCAAACTCTTAATAAACAGGGAACCCAATTAACAGCAGGGTGTTATATTCAATCGGGCATACAGGCATGCACGTGCTTACATTATCTTGGGCTAACACATTAGGACACGCCCCCAACTGTTATAGGCGGTCGATAAACTCATTAGATTTTTTTTTATTGGATCCTATGTGCGATCATAGCGACCATTGTACTTTTAATGAGATTGACTTTTCGGCGCTATTGCATTTTGGCCTTTTTTTGAAGGGGCTATCTTAACTTAATAATATGTACTTGCCACCAAAATTTAAAAATTATGAGGCTCACGAAAGCAGGGTGAACGATCCCGAGCCTTGGATACACAATTGATTGTGTAGCGGATGCTTTCAAATTTTTTTAAATGAATAAAGTAATGGCAATACATTATTTAGAACTTTTATTTCATGTAATAAAACGACTTAATAATGTATTGAAATTTTCTTTTACTTTAACTGAGAAATTTTAAAATTAAAACTTTTTATTTATTTCCAGTAATTATTTTTACCTACGCAAATAATAAATGAAAGATATTATTCTATTAAGTTAACAATAATAAATCACTGAAATAAAACTCGAGTCACACTTCTACTCGCATAAAATGATCTTATTTATTCAGACCCAATGTGGTCAGTCATTTTCCCCATACGTTACATAGCGTCAGTGACAATCCTTCTTATTTCAAGTGGTCAGTCATTTGTTCTTATTTCAACTGGTCAGTAAACCCGAGTAAAGCCTATATAAACAGATTGTTCTAAGCTTTATGTGGTCAGTGCTTCTGAGCCTAGTCAGCCGTCAGTGTTTATTCCTCTTTGCTTAAGTCGTCAGTGAAATGCTATAATTTATAATTTTAAGTCGACAGTACACTGTTCTTTCTTCATGTGGTCAGTAACAATTTTGAACAAATACCATCAGTCAATATCGAGGACCTGTGTATAATTCTATTTGGTCAGTGTTAACCACGATCTTCATCTATTTCAAACTTTTATAAAATTTGGCTTAAATTTGTTATACACTTATAAATTAATATTAAATCTCTATTATATCTTTATCTAGATCAATATTAAAATAAATAAAGAAAAAATTAATTTTTAACTTTTAAATTAATTTCTAAATTCATGGCCTAACATTCATCAAATGTTTATATAAAAAATAAATATAACATTTTAAACCTTGATTTTTTTTTTTTTTTAATTTTTCAATTTTTTTTTACAGATATATAATCTATAATTTATATCATATTTTGATATATTACTTTTACAATACTAAATAACTTCCAATTATACTCGCGTACAATGTTCTAATTTATTCAGATCCATTGAGGTCAGTCACTTTCCCATACGTTTACATAGCGTCAGTGATATTCGTTCTTATTTCAACTGGTCAGTAAACCCGAGGAAAGCCTATATAACTTAACTCGTCAGTGATTTGTTCTTATTTCAACTGGTCAGTAAACTCCGTCAGTATTTTACCCACACCCCAGATTTGTAGTGATATAGGCTAGATAGTGGTAGAATAATGCAGTTTAGGTAAATCTTAGTTATAGCTTTACCTTAGTTTCATTTTAAAACTTAACTCTTGTCTACTCTATCTTTAATTATGGCAAGTTCCAAGGATAATCTTAAGGATTTTTTAACACCCATCCCCAATAAGAGTGGAAAGGGTAGGGGTATCATTAGTTTTCATCATTCTACACCCGTTGGTGGTGGTGACAGTTCTACTGTCGGAAATGCCTTTAATGTCTCCCCATACATCCCTAAATTACCCACCTTTTCAGGAGATGAACCTATGCAGAAAGGTGACTGTGTCTACACAGAATGGAGGTATGAGGTAAGGTGCCTCCAGAGTGACCCTGATATCACGGATCATGTTATTCTTTTGGCCATGCGTAGATCTTTAAGGGGTACGGCTAGGAAGATATTGATTCCATTAGGGGAAACTGCCACTGCCATAGATATCCTTGATAAGTTAGATGCCATGTTTGGGGATGTTTCCACCCAAAACATGATTATGCAAGAGTTCTTTAACGCTTACCAGAAGCCTGAAGAGTCTGTTACCTCTTTCGGTTGCAGATTGGAAACCATTTTGCAATCTGCAATCGACAAGGGACTTCTTACTTCTTCTTCTAAGGATGACCTTTTGAGGCATAAATTTTGGATTTCTTTGTCTTCTGACAATCTTAAGGCGCAAACTCGCCATAAGTATGACACGTCCACAGACTATAATACTCTTCTTAGGGAAATTCGCCAGGTGGAGAAGGAATTTACTCTTTCCAGGTCCGTTACCCCTACTACTACAAAAGTAAAAGCCCAGACCAATGCGGTCACATCTGACTCTTCTGTTTCTTCTTTCATGGAAAGTCGTTTTTCAGATATGGAGCGGAAACTCAGTGTTGAAGTTTCAAATGTAGAATCTAGGCTTAGGAGTCAGTTTGACTCGAAGATGGACCAGGTGTTGCAGAAGCTTGACAAGCTACAACCTTCTGGCACCCAGACTGCCTCTACTGGTTATCAGACTTTTCAGTCTAATCAGACTCAACCTTATAGCAATACCAATTCTACTGGTTATCAGACTTTTCAGTCTAATCAGACCCGACCTTATAATAATAGAGGGCGGGGTCGAGGTCAGTCTGGTCGTGGTTTCAATGGTGGTCGAGGCAGGGGTAACGCTGGCAACAGCAACTACCAATCTCAGTCAAAAGGTTAACCGCTTCTGTTGGGGGCCAAACAGAGGCTGGTGAAGCCAATGGCCATTTATTGGATCGTATGGTTGGAAGTTCCAACAGATCATACATTCTTTTGAATGAGAAACCTTTTGAAGCCTTGATTGATTCTGGCGCTATGGTGTCTACCATATCTGAGTCTGCTGCCAAGTCTATTTCTTCAGAAGTCTTACCTCTTGGTGATTTCGGTATTTCTCTTTCAACCGCTGATGGTTCTCTTTTAGACTACACCGGTTATATTGAATGTTCTCTCAGAGTTCAGGGAGTCTCTACTCAGTTTAATGTCCCTGTCCTTGTTATTCCGGACCATAAGCTCGGTAGTGCCAATTCTGTTATCATTGGTACTAACGTCATCCGTCTTTTCAGAGATTCTGATCTGTCGCCGGAAATGTCTGAGGAGTGGCAAGTAGCTTTTACTGCTTTGCAGTGTACTACTTTCAATGCAAAGTTTTCAGGGAAAGTCAGCACTACGCTGAAGCCATATGAATCGGCTACTCTTAACTGCATTGCTCGTAACATTGACCCTGATATTTCTCAGGTAGTCACTGAAAGCAGTACTTCGAATGGGAATCCTGGATATTTGGTTTGCCCTAGGGTGGTTGATGTTAAGCACTCAGAATCTTTTTGTAAGTTTTCTGTTCGTGTCTGTAACATTACAGCCAAACCAATAACTCTTTTGCCTAGGAGCAAAATCTGTCAGCTTTCAGAAGTTTCTGTTGTTGATAATTTGGCATCTACTCTTCCCACCCCTCAGACTGCTACTTCTTCTTCGGATTTAGGTGTTAAGATTAACACAGACAGTCTTTCTCCTGATCAACTTCTCAGAGTTCATCAGGTTTTGGGCAAGTGGAACCATGTCTTTTCCACTGGACCCAACGATATTGGTTGTACCAAACTTCTTAAACATAAGATAGTTTTGGAGGATCCTAAGCCTTTCAAGGATCCATATAGGAAAATTCCTACTGGTCTATATGAGGAGGTCAAGCAGCACATCAAGGGCATGCTTGAGGCTGATGTGATCAGGGAGTCTGAGAGCCCCTGGTCCAGTAATGTTGTACTGGTGCGGAAACGCGATAACAGTTTGCGCTTCTGCATTGATTGGAGACGGTTGAATTCCAAGACGCGGAAGGATGCTTACATGCGTCCCCGTTTTGACGACATTACTGATTGTCTTGTTGGTTCTTCCATGTACAGCAAGCTTGATCTTCGTTCTGGGTATTGGAATGTTGAAGTTGAGGAGGAGGATAAACCCAAGACAGCATTTAGTGTAGGCAACCTCGGTTTTTACGAGTGGAACCGCCTCGGCTTTGGTCTTACCAACGCTCCGGCGACGTTCCAAAGGCTTACGGAACGCTGTATGGGTGATTTACATCTCCGAGACTGTCTTGTCTTCTTAGACGACATTCTTATCTTTTCCAAGACGTTTGAAGGTCATCTTGAGCGTCTTGAAGCTGTTTTTCACAGGCTTGCTGTGCATGGTCTCAAGTTCAAACCGTCTAAGTGTGAACTTTTCATGGAGTCAGTGACCTATCTTGGACACCTTATTTCTAAGGACGGTATTCATACCGATCCTGAGAAAGTTTCTGCTATAAAGTCCTGGCAAGTACCTAAAAATGTCAAGGAAGTACGTCAATTCCTTGGCTTTGCAGGTTACTACAGGCGCTTTATCTCTCACTTTTCCACCATTGTGGAGCCTCTTAACTCTCTTCTTATAGGTCACTGCACTTCAGGCAGGAAGCCCAAATCCAAGTCCAAAAAGTCCAAAAGTCCCACAGTTTGGATTTGGGGTGATGCCCAACAGTTAGCTTTCGATACTATTATCGAAAAGCTCACCTCTGCTCCTGTTCTGGCCTATGCAGATTATTCTCTTCCTTTTATTCTGCATACTGATAGTAGCGGCACCGGTTTAGGTGCAGTCCTTTATCAGGTCCAGGACGGGGCAGAGCGGGTAGTTGCTTACGCAAGCCGAGGACTTAGACCTAGTGAAAAGAAATATCCAGCCCATAAACTGGAATTTCTAGCTCTGAAGTGGGCCGTCACTGAAAAATTTCATGATTACCTTTGTGGTAATACTTTCAGTGTTGTTACGGACAACAACCCACTTACATATGTTCTCACATCAGCTAAGCTTGACGCCACAGGTCATCGGTGGGTAGCTGCTTTGGCTAACTACCATTTCACTATCTCTTACCGACCAGGCAAGCTTAATGCTGATGCTGATGGCCTATCTAGACAGGTCTTTCCAGACGCCATTGAGGCTATCTGCCATGCTGTCACTGCTGACATTCCCTTGGCAGACACTGTTGCCACTACTCATTCTCCTCCTTCGGCCGGGGAGGGTATGGGTCAGCACACAAGTCTCAATGTCGACTGGAAATTCGAACATTGTCAGGACAGAGCTATTGCTAGGGTTATTTCCCATTTGCAACATGGTTCTCGCCCCAGAGGGAGAAATCTGGGGAAGGAGTTACCTGAAGTTCAGAAACTCCTTAGAGAATGGAATCGTCTTTCTCTAGACGATGACATTCTCTATAGAACCACGTCGCTGAATGGGGAAACTGTCAAACAGTTAGTCCTCCCTGAATCTTTCCGGGGTACAGCTTTGAAGGGTATCCATGACGATATTGGGCACCCCGGTAAAGAAAAGACCCTTTGGCTTGCTAGGCAAAGGTTCTACTGGCCTGGCCTTGAAAAGGATGTCAATGCCAGGGTAGAACACTGTGGGCGCTGCATTCGCAGGAAGAAACCCTTTCAGTTAGCTGAGATGGTCCCCATCCCTACATCCAGACCCATGGAGCTGGTCTGTATGGACTTTCTCTCCTTAGAGAAGTCCAGGGGTGGCTATGAGCATATTTTGGTCATAACTGACCACTTTACCAGGTATGCTCAAGCCATTCCATGCAGGAATCAAACTGCGCAGACTACAGCTAAAGCTCTCTATGAGAACTTTATAAAGTTCTATTCTTTTCCTGATCGCTTACATAGTGATCAGGGGAGAAACTTTGAGAGCAAGGTGATTAAGGAGCTTTGCAAGATTGCCGGTACTACAAAGTCTCGTACCACTCCTTATCACCCCATGGGTAATGGATCTTGCGAGCGTTTCAACCAGTCTCTTCTCAAGATGCTGGGGACGCTCGAGGCGGACCAGAAAGCTAACTGGAGCTCTTTTGTAGGACCTCTGGTTCAGGCCTACAACGCCACTAGGAGTGACTCCACTGGTTTCACTCCTCATTTCCTTATGTTTGGATGGCATCCCAAGTTGGCTGTGGACATCCTTATGGGCACAGGTCCCAAGGATGGCAGCCCGGACAAGCTCACCTATGTAAGCAAGCTTCGTCAGCGCTTGAGCTACGCCTATGACAAGGCTGGCCAAGAAGCTGCTAGAGCGGCAGAAAAGGGGAAATCCCTTTATGACCGCAAGGTCACTGCAGCCAAGCTTGAGATAGGGGACAGAGTTCTTGTCCGATCGGTTGGGTTTCAGGGTAAACATAAGTTAGCGGACCGGTGGGAGCAAACTCCCTACCGGGTCTTGCGCATCCCTAACCCAGATTTGCCCGTCTTTGAGGTTCAGCGGGAAGATGGCCAAGGCCCAATCAGGAAGCTACATAGGAACATGCTATTACAATTTAGTGTAATGCCTCCTGCTCCTGACCCGTTTGAACCTCTGACCCAACCGAAGGCCTCCAAACATAAGCGTCCCCCAACCAGACCAAGGGACAGACTCAGCTCCGACAGCGGATCGGATACCTCTTCCTCTTCGGATGAATCTATACCCCGGTATATCATCCCGCAGAAGAGGATCCAATCCAATGTCGGGAGTTCTGTTTCCTTGCCCACTAGCACCACTGACCATGTTGCTACCCAGTCCGTTCCATCTTTTTCTGTCCTTTCTACTCCTTCTTCTGATCAGGTTCGTAGCTCGAGTCGTCCCAGTCGGACAGAATCTACTATACTCTATAGTAGAGATCAAACCGGTCCTGGGAGTCCAGTGGTGGGCGGCCCCACACCACAAGACTCGCAATCTGTTGTTCTACCAGATTCTCTTCCTTCTGCTTCTGCTTCTGCTGCTTCAGCAGGTACTCCTCTTCCTTCTCGTCCTTCTCGGGCCAGGAAACCACCCGAGCGCTATGGTCAGTGGGTTTCACCTATTCAAGTGAATAGAATAGAATATTTTGTGTAACTGCAGCTCAGTTACTGTTACCCTTATTTTGTAACTACATTGTATATATAAATTTAGTTGCAATTCAGTTTAATCCTGTTAACAGGATACATTAATTGGCTTTTATATCAGTATGTAAGTGTTATGCATACTGAAGCCAGAATTGATATTTATCCTCAGTATTTATATTGATATCTGAGGTTGATATCTATTTGATATCTAAAGATATCGGATTTATTTCATTTCATACCAGTTATGGTTATACTTTAGTGCATTTGGCATTTAAGTTGTCAGAATTCCATAGATAAGTCTTCCTAGCCAACACTCCAATTTTAAATCATTATTATGTACCTATAATGTCTTAATTTATTTAAGCTGGTTTCAATGTTCAACCCTTATATTTAACTTTGGGAAAGTGTGTTTAGATCTACATATCATTTCATTATTTTAGGTAGTATGTAGTACTATCATGGAGTCTGGTATTTTATAGTATTGTAAATATGTATTTGTAGAATGCCAGGAGGCATTTTCTCCAAGAGGGGGAGTATGTTGACCAGGTTTCCTTGTAGCGTACTACGTCATTTGTCCATGTAGATCTACCGTGCAACTTGTCGTATGTTTGCGTGAGAGTGAGTTGTAAGACAGGTTCTGAGAGAGAGTGTTGTCACTTTGCACGTGCACTTAACTTAATTCCCATCATCCCATCTTCCCGCTTTAATAGCCACGTAATTAATTTACCGCGCTAACCCGGCACTCGTATTTTAGATGTCATGGTGTCAACACCTACATTATAGTCTTATAGAGTCATATTATTAGCTTTGCTGCTCACAGCAACTATTTACTGTTAAATTCATTTAATGTGCCATAGCCTGGTAAGTTACTATTTATATTTAGACAACTCTTTATTACGTCTGTTACTACATTTAGCTTGTTTAACGAGCGACGGAAATCGTGGAATTATTGTATTGACTCAAATATTCATTGTAACCTTTAGTCTGTGATACTTATATTATTCCTATTGTTTCAGGCTGTTTTGGATAGAATTATAAATTCATTGAACCAGCAAACGTATTTATTTATCGTTCATAACCCCTGGTAACAGACAAATCATTTTTCGTCCGATTTTTACAGTCAATGTCTTAAAAAAAGCAGAAATCTGTATCTTTAAACTGTATAAACACCATGAATTCATATTATTAAAAAATAGAGCAGTCGCGAGTTATATATGAGCCTAAGCAAATAATGCAGACCGGACACGATTATTGCAGTAGAAAGAGGATGCACAGTTTTCTCGTAACAAAGAACTGATGAAATAATTTTTCTTCAGTTTTGACACGTATGAATAATTAATTATCACACTAGAAAATGAAATAGTTTCTATAATTTAGCAGATTGAAGCTAAAGCAGGCTAAAATTAAAGCAGAATGTTCAGAGTAAGCATCTAACAACACAGGGTTCCAGATAAGGGGGTGTAATGTAATCTAATCCAACATTTTTAAGCTAATGCTGCAAAAAATCCTATGGCGTGACTACTCATTAGAACCGTCTCTTCGAGACAAATCTGAGTAGTGACACCAAAAGGTTTGGTGCAGAAATGAAGATTTTAGTTTTTGATAACATGTTTCCTCAGCATTTTGTGAATGCATGTTTCCTTTAAATTGGTTATTCCTTACAGCAGATTGAAAGTAAAGCAGAATGCCCCTTAAGGCATATTCTGCTTTACTTTCAGTCTGTTTTAAGCTACCATCTGCTAGGTGTAGAAAATATTTCTTGTGAGACATAAAGCGGCCTGTCAATTAAAAAGTATCAATGACTGAAAAGCTTTTGCATTTTCTGAGCTTGTAGTCTTCAGTCGCTTGTTAGAGTCTAAGTCTAAAGTGATTACACTTAGACCAGTGTTTTATGATGGTGATTGACGATGTATACAACTAGACGTTTGAACTGGTCTTCAGTAGATATAAGTATGAGGGCCTTTCCTCCCTCAAATGGACAATTCTCGTTTTGAATTTAGTCAAGTCCATTTTGACTTTTTGGGATAGGATATTTTCATAACAAGCAAACCTTTTTCAGTGAAAATAATACAAAATCTGATGATTTTGAATGAATTTGAGACAACACATAACAGATTTCAAAATGTCTGCAATGCTCGAAAATTGAAAAAAAAGTACTACATTCAAAACATGAAAAAGATAAGAAATATCCATTCAATCCTCACCAAAATTTAAAAAAAAATGCATCAACATGTTCTTATTACAAAAAAACTATTCTGAAGTAAATATTACAAATAGGTTTCAGTTCTATAAAATGGGCGCTACCACACCCTACATATTAAAGAATTCTTTTCAACACATGAAAAATCGTCGTTTTCACGCGTTAAAGCACCAAGAAAGACACAATCAATCCTCACCAAATTTCAAAAACAAAAGCATCAGTATCTTTTGAAGGATTTGTATTAATTTCAATAAAAATGGACAACAAGAAATACCTTTCTATAAAATGGGGCGGCAGCCCCATTATGTATACAAATAGAAATCCGCCATTTTTGTTCCGCTCGATGCAAACGACGGTTTTCTGACCATATAATTTCCTTCTTATTTAACCGGTGAAAACAGCGCGTATACTTATATAAACGACACAGATGAAAAAGGGGATACTTACCGAATCCGATAGCATAAATATTTTAAATATTTAATGCCTTAAAACACGTCTATTTAATTAAAATTTGCAGAAATAGCGCTTCAGTCTCGTTTTTCGGGCGGCGCGCTGATCGGCAGCTGTCCGGTCTTTGTTATTTGCTTAGGCTCATATATAACTCGCGACTGCTCTGGTTTAAAATAATATGAATTCATGGTTTTGATACAGTTTAAATATACAGATTTCTGCTTTTATTTAAGATATTGACTGTAAAAATCGGATGAAAAATGATTTGTCTATAGGCTTTTTTATAACGGTAGGTAACCCTTTCTTGTGCAAGAATCTGCGGTTAAATGCGTGCTGGTTCATTAGTTTTATACTCTTTAACCTGTCGTTAACAATTACTCGCTCAATATAGAACGTTATTATTTTCACAAATAAAAGCTGAATATCTTAGCTCTCATTTGAGCCCTATATTTTGGAAATCGGAGGAAAATTAAAGTTTTAACGGATTTTAATTAACTATAGGTAGCCGTCCCAGGTGAACGCGCGCGCTTTAGACGTGTTCATCGATCGATTAACCGCGAGTCGGCGGACAGGTATCGATCGGCGAATGAACGACACCATTATTGGGGAAATATGTGGTTTCAGATCCGGTGCTTATTAATTCGTGGTATTTATATACAATGTCCACAGAATTATACACTGAATGTATAATTCCGTGCCATGTCATTGCACTGTGATAAGTTTCGTTTTAACGGGAAGGTCATGTAAATATTTTTTGTGAAGCAAACAGTTGCTAAACAGTGGTTAGATTAAAACCTAATTCAAACAGTACAAAACTTATCATAGTGCACTGAATTGTAACAAACAGGTTCGAAAATCGTATAATAACAATACGGTAAAACAGTAAGTATTTTGATAAGACGCCGTTTATCCTTCGTCTCATCTGGCTCTTAACTGTTTTCAAATATAAATGTGTTTTAACATTGAAATAAATAAAAACTTTATTAGGAATGCGAAAGGTCTTCTCCGGTGGATATCTTTGTTTTCTTCAATAATTTTCAATATATTTATGTCGAACGTTGAAAAGGTACTAAAACAAATGGCATCTATTTTACGTTTATATATTAATACTTAGAGTGCCAAAAAAAAATCCTACCTTTTTATATGTGTTTCTCGTTAAGTTGAGACATACGTCATACATACAGTAGCATGATCAATGTCCCGTCTTACAGTACTTGCTAACATCAAATTTCTATCTAAACACCCTTCGATGAAAATAACCAATAAATGTACGTTAATTTTTAACAGAGATATACTGTAGTTAAATATTTGATATTGGGTGCGAAACGACCAGGGTGGAAACGGCTTGGGCGCGAAACATCCAAGATGCGAAATTGTTTGGGCGCGAAACGTCTTGTCACCCCCTTAAGACAAGCGTCTGTGCAGCAGTGATCAACATTAGAGTCATTTTGGAACGACGTAAATTACATGTAAATTAGCGAATGAGCAATTTATAAGGTACAATTTTAATATGTTTAATAGTTCCTATGTTGAACAAAGATTCAAGTAAGAATGTATTTTTATTAAGGTATTCCAACACTGAAGGTTGGTTAATTGTAATGTTAAAATGGGTTTACGGACGTTTCGCTACACGGCCTTTCGCTACCAGGGACGTTTCGCTGGGTTACTAGAATAACCGGAATATACGAAGGGGTATAAAAGCCGGTACCGTGCCGAACTTTGCCGAACCGAAACGTAAATTGCCGTACCGAACATCTTTTGGGATTTTAAATACCAGCATAAAAAAATCTTAAAATTGAAAATTCTGGTACATATTCTCTTTTCCAGTGCGACGTCATACACCCTTCATTCGGCATCCCTCACTTTGTTTACACTTAGCGAGCATGCGCACTCGGGGACAACAAACCCGAAATCTACATAAGCTTATGCAGCGGGGCGTTAAATCTCATTCTTTTTTACGCGTTATTACCTGTAAATAAGAAAAACGAAAAGGGAGGATAGGTCCTATAAATACTAGGAAGGTCTTACATCAGTTGCAAAAGCGCGATTTTACCGAAAAATAGAATTAAAGGGAAATGGACAGCTGGTGATAAATATCTTTTAAATGAAAGATATTGAAAAAAAATCGCATTCTGCCTTTGAAATTTTGAAAAATAATAAAAAATGAAGTAGTTAGAGTCGTTTAAACTTTGTGATATATGACTGTGCAAGCGACCATGGGGGCCGCCATTTTGTTTACCTGTGTGACGTAACTAAGGCCTTCCGCGACCATCCGGTTATAGCGAGTCTAACCGGGAATGTCGTAGAGTGCGCGGAATTTACATCAATAACATTAATAAACTGAAATACTGAGAAAAATTGGGCATGTGGAGGAAGGTAAAAACACTTTAGAACTTCAGTGTTACGATTTCGATCCTAAATTATCAGAGAATGTAATATTAGAAGACAGAGACTACGACGGGTCGGGCGAAGAGAAAGCGCATTCGCCGGACGAATTTGCGACTGCAATACTTGTGTATAAATGCCTACAAAGGAGGTTAATACTTGCTGAAGAACAAATGAAATGACGATTGTGTGTCTTGGTGACAATGAGTGCATAGCAGAACCATCAAAATTTCGAGCTATTAGTGCTTAATCCAGCCATACTTGAGGTAGCGTATATCAGGCAAATATCATAGGACACCGGAATCGGGCACGGATACTCTTGATAATATTTGCATACTGGTTGAGAATAAAGGCATCGAAGCCCTGTGACTTTCGAAAAAAGTTTCTCCGATATATTTAGTCTTATCTGTTAATATTTCCGTAAATATTAATCATAAACATCGGCTCCAGGATATCTTGTTTTTTTACGGGGCTACGACTAAAACACGAGCAGATAAAGACGATAATACATGTGCCGATTTTTATAACATCCAGTAGAGACAGTGTATAGCCATATGGCTATACACTGTCTCTGCATCCAGTACAAAACGGATGAGGTATTACGTTTTTATTTAATAAAATAAGGGGGATCAAATTATTTTTCTGGTCTGTTATGAATTTTCCGTGACGTTTAACATCGGTTCTGGTCCTCAATCGGACATACATTTTTAGAAAATAGACCATTTATTCTCGGTATCGCAACATCCGGGAACTTTCGTACATCCAGGTCTCAATCACAGAGTTTCTCAATATCTCATTTGGATCCAAACTGTTGCTGACCTTTAAGTACAGTCAGTTTTGATTCCGATCTGGGTCCTAACTGTTTGTCAGTCTTTCGTACGGATAAAAGTTTCTTCAATGAGCTTTTCAATACATTCAAACCTTAGTTTGGATTTTCAATCACAGAGTTTGTCAATATCTCAGTTGGATCCAAACTGTTGCTGAACTTTTTGCACAGTCATTGACATGACAAATGTGGAATATCAATTTATCATCTAGCAATTGAGACTGGCAATGTCTGATTAAGATCCAAACTGATTAATTGTCTGCTTAACAATTTATTTGATATTCTGATCTGGGTCAAAACTGAACGCTCTAGATAACGTGACCCGAGTGCTCATTTATTGTATTAATGTCGTTTTTTACTTATCGTTATATATCTTGAGCTTATATAAAGATCTATGAAAATCATAATCGAAACAGATTCAGGACATATTTCAGCAGGCGGCTTTGATCTAGATCGCATTTTATGCTGACATTCATCATCAACCACTAATCAATTAAGCTGCCTTGCAAATTGTACGATATGGACCGGAAATAATTACACACAACCCCTTTCTGCCTAAGACCCCCTCTGTGAAGAAGTAAGAAGCTTTAGGCCCTGCAGGGCATAAATATCCATATTACGTAATCTAATTAGCCGCACTTGTCAAACAGGGTCAGGCTAGCAATTTGGCTACTTAAATATGCGATTACACGCCACGAGCCTTTTACCCTGTTTCTACTTCTGAAAATATGTGACCACTTAAAACAGGTTGAAAATACTTTCAGCCTGCTTTAAGCTTTTATCTGCTAAAATATTGAAAATATTTCTTATGATTTTTATTTGTGACAGTATGATATTGAAACTATTTTCTTCAGTATATGAAGGAATTAATTAAAGGCGTTAAAAGGCGTATTTATGGGGGAAAGGGTTACATCAAAACAAAAAAGCCAAGATCTTTAAAAAAAAAAGAAAAAAAGAATATTGGACACTTCTAGCTCTTGTGGTTTTGTATTGATCTAGATGTGTATGCTGCTTTTTTAAAAACGCTAGAGTCTACCATAAAACTCGAATTTAAATCTTAAATTAAAATTCATTTAGGCCTATCTAAAAGTTGTTTGAATTTTTTTCTACAGAAATGACGAGTGTAAAACTACACCCAGAAATAAGAACGATAAAACTAGATCCAATCAAAATCGGATTTGGACTCAAGTAAGATCGCTCTATCAGATCGGGATCTAGAGAATCGTGATGATTAAATTAAGAAAGAAAAACCCGATCTAGATCTACCCGTACAATATGTAGATCTAGTAATGAGACTTTTTTCATTAAGAATTTCTGTAGCGTTGAATTCCGAAACCGAGACGAACCAGCTAGAAAATGCTGATTTGTAAACGAGTTGGTAGATCTTAGCCTGTTCAACATTTAGGTCTAGATCAGCACAATATCGCACTGATTATCAGATTTTTTTTATTGTAGATCTAGATCTATTATTATAAACATCAATCAAGGTATTATGGATGTCGCCATACTCTACTGTTAGCCATTTCGCAGCATTGTTTTCCCAGATTCTATAGCTGGGAATTGGAACGGACATTTCTCTAAGCCGATTAACGATAGCTTCTGATCGTTTCTGGATCTACACGACCTTTCAAGTTCATCATAATCAATATGAATATACCATCTATCTATTATCTTTTTTTTTTTAACTGTATGCGACCTTGAATTAAGCTTGCCGTTACCCTTACTGACGAAGTGTGAAATGTCCGTCCAAGTTACAGTGGTTGAGTGAAAGAGCCAATCAGCGTTTAGGCCTTTGTGTCGTCACAAAATGGATAAAAATCGAGGGTTCCGAATGATAGCTTTGCCAATATGGCGGCGCCCGTTCCAATTAGCGATAGCTTACCTGTATGCAGTAAATCGATCTTTTTCGTACCTTATCGACGAGTAATAATTGCAGGACCTTCATGAATGTTGCTTTTATGATAAAATCTAGGATCTAAGACCATATTGTCATCAGCTGTCCGTTTTCCTTTAAATGCTTTCTTAAAAGCGAGAGTCCTATCACAATTGGACTCCCCAACACGGCAACAGGTGGTTGTCAATAAGATATAATAATGTATGAATGATTAAAAATAAATGCCGTGTACGTTGAATTTATTCCTTATTCTGAACTCTTGTGCTGACATATCAAATTTCACTTATTTTTTTAGATAGTAACCATACACCCAATTCCACCCGAATCCACCCAAAATCCACTTAATGAGAGAGAGAGAGAGAGAGAGGAAGAGAGAAGTATCTGCTCCGTAGTTCTAGTCATGTTCTTTGAGTTAAAAAAGTAAAATCTCTCGGCATTTCCGTTGAAACCTTTGTTGATTGTTGTCCTTCATTATTCTATTATTAATATGTAGATCTAGATTTACATTGATTAATTACAACCAATTACAATACATACAGAGATTCTAATTCAAATGTGTTTGTCAAATTAAAATGAGAATATTTTTATGCTAATCATGCATAGCATGTACACGCATCTCATTTGAAATGGGTATATATTTAATGACAGTTGTAGATTACATATCTACAAGATTTCTAGATCTAGATCTACATGATTAAAATATGACTTTTAGATTCATTTTATAAATATAATTTATTACAGACTGCCATCAGAGTAGAGCAACAATATATTCATCAATATGACAGTAAATCTAATATTTATTAGACTAAACAGATCTAGAATGTTTATATGGGGATATTTCTGAAATTGAAGAAATAAGACATTTTACAGCTTTCATTTTACCCTTTAACCCTTTCCCCCATAGAAGCGCGTTTTAGCGAATATGAGTTATTCATCCGCTGAAGAAAATAGTTCCAATTTAATCAGTCAATGATATATATTATAGGGAATGTTTTTTATATTCTAGCAAATGATAGCTTAAAGCAGGCTGAAAGTAAAGCAGGATGCGCCTTAAGGCGCATTCTGCTTTACTTTCAACCTGCTTTAAGTAGTCACCTATCTTCAATTCTAAAAAAAGGCCATCAGGTAAAGGGTTAAATATATGCTTAAAGTGTAAGAATAAATACATACACACAGAAGAATATATATATTATAAAAGATTATAGAAATATTTGCATTTTTATTTTTTTCTGCTTTGCATTAGTACAATCATGTAGACAGGGATATTTACTACAGGGTTTCCTACAAGCTACACTTATTTGTTAATACATGTATGTACTTGTATATTCAATGAATACTATACATTTCACTGAACCATTTCAGGTGTCTTTACAAAAGAAAATTTGAAGAATTATAGAAGCTTGGCAGCATTATGTATAATAGCTTCTTCAAGTCTGGTTGGTAATGTACAGACTATTTTGAGCTAGGCTACAGGCAGGAGAACAGTCTATATCTGTGATCCTTAAGTCTGATGTCAACATAGGAACCATACCATCCCTGTGTTGCTATGATAAAAGAGGGGATAATTTCAACTGCCCATTGTGATTTTATAGCCAGATAAAATTAAGAATTGGATTACCCTGTCCCAAATATCTTGAAAATTATGAAGATTGCCAAATATTTCCAACTGACACTAGTGTTTACTGATTTTGATCTACAACTATTTATGTAATAAATAAGTAAAGAGAAATAGTTTGAACTCATTTTCTTTGTTTTTGTGAGGTAGTTTTAAATTTGCTAAGCAATTCATTTTAACTGAATGCCATGGTATGTCAGGTACTGACTGTTGATGTAAATCCAATTGAAATACAGGTTTTTCAAGTGAAAAGATGATCACTTTGTTTGCTTGCATATGTTTTATTTCATATCCATGCATGCCTCAATTTAATCAGCAATAAACTAGCAATTTTAACCACAATTAATCTTTAGAACCTTTAATGGTGTCCTTTATTATTTTACACATTATTTACAACTATATTGTACCTGTGAAGACTATATTATCCTACTGAACAGTACAGACCTAAAAGAGCCCCCTGAATCTGGGTCTGATCTGCACTGGTTGTCCATTTGTAAAATAAATGTACATGTCTTTTGGAAATGAAGCATAAATAGTCAATTTTGTAGCCACTACTACTTGACCTCACATGCCAATCTCAAAAGGCAGGTGCATGGTTGCTGAATGTAAGATGGCAATAATGCATTTATTAAATCTACAGCAGTTTTCTGCATAAGTTTCACCCAGCATTTAAAGAACCACCTGTATTTATGTTTACCATATGTTTTCTTTAGAGATGTCAATTATTACAGGATTGACTGTAGATTAATGTACCATGGCTATACAGCCACTTGGCAATTTGTAATTGATAACACAGTACAACTACATGTATTTTTATTTTTCTAGACTTGTTGAAGCATGCAACCATGTTGCTTTCCCTGTAATTTGAAATTGAGACTGTTTATTGTTTTGGATACACAAGGAGGTTCTGAACTGACCAGCTTAATATAAATATAGTCAATCATTTATTAAACAGTCACTTTATAGAATATCACAAGGCATTCTTAAACACAGATGGTTGTTTAATGCAGGATAAACTTGAAGAATGAAGAAAAACCCTATATGAGCTGCTGCCTTATAGCACCTGCATTAATTAAAAAAACCTTTAACTTCAATTAGTAATATGTAGTCAACCATTCATCAAGACAGTAATCAATAGAAGATCACTATGCAATCTTAAGTACAGATGGTTGCTGTCTAAATTATGTTAACCCTGCTTTAAGCAGTCACCTGTATTCTAAAATATTTCTGCTATTTCAATTAGTGATGATTTAATATAGGAGTGTAAAATCAAGTTTTTACAAATAGACCAAAACTATTAGAATTCACAATTGCAAATTACTGTTTATTTTTTAATTTTGAAATTACAAGAAATATTGTAAATATCATGATTTTTTTCTGCGTTCATTTTTCCTGAAAGATAGGAAATGATCATCAAATTAACTATGAATTGCTAGTATAATTCATGTACATGTATTTATACATACCATTTTGTCAATCATTTTACATGTACATGAACATAAAAAAAGGCATAACATCAACATGTACTTGGAATTGAACTTTGAGTTCATCTGACCACAAAGATCGGTAGCACATTCCTATGAAACAGATCCTGGATCCATAAACATGTAATGCATCATTTTATGATAGTATGTTGATTTTATTTTGCATAATTTACAATATTCAACAGTCAGACTTATATAAGGCATCCATTAAGTGGTGACCCATTGGTTGTTTCAATATAAGACTGACTGTACTTATATTATGCATCCATTCAGTAGGTTACACCATAGGTTTGTTTTCAAATTAGGGGTCACCGGGTGTGAGAATAATAATTAAGCAGAAAGCTAGCTCCAGTAGGAGCTTTCTTTCTTCTGTTTTTTATCTTGCCATAATAACTTAATGAAACAATCACACAGATCTACTTCAGTGAGTGGTCAACTATTAATCAAGATTGACTGTACATATCAGTCAAAGTGTGGCATATTTCATATTCCTTGATAATATAGATATTCAAGGAATAATCATGTATAATATTACTTAGAAAGCTTTGCATGTTTAGTTTTAACAGACATTGAAATAAAATTTGAATGGTCTTGTTACAGGGAAAGACTGATCAATCTCTGTGGATAAAAGTGACTAACAGACTGAAACAGTTATGGTGTCATGACCAGATTGGGCATTCACAATGGCTTGATTTTTTATTTTGAATTTTGTCAAGGTCTTTAAATAATAATTTTCTTGTGATATGACTCATGCATTCTCTTTTTTGACACTTGACTTTCAATTTGGCCAGACAGAAACGACCATTAATACATTACCAGCATTTCAAAGTGAAAAATTAGTTGACTAAGGAAAATGATATGGGAGGGTTCTGATGTATGAGAATCAATGATATAGATATTGGTGTTTTTACTAAATTAGGACAGGTAATATGGATTTATTGATCGGTTATCATCACTAACAGTGGAGAAAAGGTTATTATTTCCTGTTTAAACGCAAACGAAACGCAAACGCAAAGCACTAAAATGTAGAAAAGTACAACTTTGGGACAATCTGATAATTCATGGTTATCTTGGTGGCAAACAGCTTGGAGCCTGATCAGACGCTGGGTTACTCGGCGTCTGATCTGGCTCCAAACTGTTTGCAATGGAAATAATAGATTTAGCTTAAACATGTTTATTTGGAAAGAATTACGGTTTTTCCACTGTAACAATTAACATCATTATAAACTTTTCCATCACACACAGCTGTCGGTGAGCACCATAGGTGTCGGGCTCCAAAAAAAAATTTTTTTTTTTTTGGTGTAGAATCTAGAGATAGTGCTAGACACCTTATAACTTCTTCACGGACAGGGCGACCCTAACAGAGACGAGTCTGTCGTACTTTTTTCGCTTATCATGCAGAACTTCCAAATAATCACGGTTACGGTAGAAAGAGAAATGTTTTTTTCTTCACATTGAATACCAATTATACCGTCAATAGACACACGTTTCGTTTAACAATTTACCGTATCAAATCCGACCGTACCAATGCCAATGGTACTGTCTGAGACAAGATTAGCCGTGATGTTGCATGACAGGATGTAGTTTTAAATCTTTATTAGAGTCTCGTTATTATTTCGACATAACTACATACATGTACATCTATGAATAGATCTAGATAGAAATTCATAGAGATGTAGGAGCATACGTAGAATATCTCAGTTCTGGGTCGGCCTGGGTAGGTATGATAAATGCCACGAATACAAAGCTAAAACCGGTCGATCTATTTCGAAAACTGAATAAAAGTCTCCGTAATAAGTATCGATATTGTTATGGTTCGTGTCGTTTGTGAGACATCACATGCCAGATGTGCAACCGCAGCTTTTGGGCATTTCTCTCGTTTCCATTTCAACGTTTCTAATGACGCGAGTTTTCTACGATAGGGTCCGACGTCATTCGAATGAAATGACCGAGAGTATGCGTAAGGTGAAAAAAGAAATGACCGAGATGATGCGTAAGGTTAAAAGTACCCGGATGACTGGAAAAGAGAATTAGTTCTTAAACATAATATTTATATTCTGAATAAATATTATAACCATCAGAAGCATGGGTGTTGAGAAAAAGGTGATTTTGTAATTTCAGGGGGTATAAAAGCCGGTCCCGTATAGAATTCAGTTTATCCTATTTGTTCCTTAAATACAGAATTTTATTATGTTACTTGATGATTAACTTTTTCAAAATACGTTTTTTGGTATGTTCTTTGAAAATAAGACATGTAATATCAAAATAACGCTTGAATTTACCGTTGCAGTGATTGCCGAACTGAATATAACAGATTATAATGGTTCCCCGTAATACATTCAGTTCCGTAAGAATTACACAATTTGTATAATCATGCCTATTTTATATGAGAATTAGGCTTGTGATGTTCTCATAAAGAAGGCAGGGAGAGAGATTCATATTTGTATAGTTATGTTTCCTTTTTTTTTTTTTAACAGATTAAGATTAAACAGAATGTGAGGCTAAATTTCATTCATGTACAGTCAATCTTGTATTAAGCGAGCACAAAGTTATTGCAGTTCTCTGCCTAGCTCATTTCTATCAAACTGTAGGCAAATACCGGCAATCAATAGTGGTTGCTATATACACGACTACGTAGAGTAAAAGTGTTCTGTGCAATCCGTGTAGACCCAGATCATATGGCTAGTGAAGGAGCAATCCGATCAATGTCATTTGCAACGAATTGCAGACGAAATCAAAGAAAGATAATTAGACTAAACTTTAGTGACTGCAATAAAACCTCACTATGTCTTGCTTTAAGCTGACATTTTATACAGCCAATTACTCTCCGTTTTAGTGGTCTTAATAGAGAGGTTTTACTGTATTTCATTTGTCAATTAAATTTTCAGAGATGAATGAGTTAACCTTCAACCAGCTAATTTTGTTTCAGGAACACGAATGTTACAGAATACGAATACAAAGGATGCAGTCTAGAGAAAAGACAGCATTATATCATGTTCAAAGGATGCAGTCTAGAGAAAAGACAGCATTATATCATGTTCATATTTGTTTTAATCATAAATATGCTTGAAAATTCTAACCAACATTGGATAAATATAATAATAAAATCTTTTGTGTGTCAGATTGTGAAACTCTTACGGAAAGGTAAATATTACGGGAGACCGATATATTCAGGTCCGGCTTTTATAAAATCACTTCAAATGTGATTTGAAGAGTTATATTCCACCATATATAAATATTTTTGGTAAATGCTATAAAGAAACACACTTTGATCAAATCTATCAACAGACATAATAACATTATTTTGTAATTAAAGAAAAAAACAGGATAAATAGAATATATAAGGGACCGGCTTTTATACCCCCTGAACTTACTAAATCACCTTTTTCTCAACATCCAGCCTTCTGGTGGTTACAGTATTTATTCAGAATGTAAATAATATGTTTTAGAACCAATGCGTACCAGAATTTTCAAGTTTAAGGTTTTTTTTTGCTTGTATTCAAACTCCCAAAATATGTTCGGTTCGGCAATTTACGTTTCGGTTCGGCAAAGTTCGGCACGGTACCGGCTTTTATACCCCTTCGGAATATACCGAAATACACTTAAATATACCTATTATAGATCATAAAAAAGTTTCAGATGATGTATTTACCCATTTTGTGTATTCATATATTAAGTTTGCACAGGAAATATGCAATTTGTGTGTTATATCGTCGTTGTACCTGTTTCAGTGAGGTACCTATTTCGGTGCACTTAACTGTGACAACGCTATCTTCTTTTTGAAGAGCTTTATTACGTCATCACCTTTTTGCTATCAGCAAAGTAAACTTTTCCTGTCATCTTTGTCCAAAAAAATTCCAAAATTCGATGCAAACAGATAATTTATTTATCATGGAGGTACCAGTTTCGGTGCACTTAAGGTTCAAACTGATCATGGTGATGAGAAATCATAAAAGTCTATAATAACAATTATTCCTACCTTTGTAATCAATTGTCTAGGTTAATTCCCTGTAAGAAATATTTCCAAAATATTCTATATTTAGCGCAATCGCCACCGTTTTAATGACGTAGTCATTTTGTACTGAGAAAGTTTTGTGGTACCTATTTCAGTGAGGGTTGGTTTTATCGAAGTACAGGCTGGATCAAAAGTATGTGACCAATAAAAAATATTTTAAGAATATCTCCTGTAAGGTTTCCCACCTATATAAATATTAAAGATTAGGATTTTCTCCCCATTGAATATATAATTGATTCCTTGCCTGTACTGTCTCTCTCCCCTTTGGAAAAAAAAAACAACAGTAAAATTTCAGTCATTCCTTTATGAATTATGTTGGCCTTTGTTCCAATTCAGTTCAGCAAGGAGTGGTAACTTAATTTTGACAAGTAATACCCTGTAGGCTATTTTCGTCTTTTTTATTTCTTCAAAAGAGTCGCTTAAATAAGGTAAATCATATCACAATATCAAGCCATTCAAAAAATAATAAAAGCATAGCAATTTGAACCAATTTCCTTATGTCCATTTTCCCTCCGAAAACCCATATTCTAAAATAACAGTTTTTACAATTAATTTTCATAATTTTGTAGTGGTGTACATATTTTGTTATCTGCTACAACAAAATCACATGACAAAAGTGGTCCCGTCCATTTTGTTCCATGTACAGTACACTTATGCTTCTGTCTCCTATTACCGGTGGTCTTAGTGTAATCGAAAACTTAAATAATTACAAAGACCTTTTATACTTGCTTCCCTGATTATTTTCAGTTGCTGGACGTTTTATTTATGAAAATCGTTTCTGTTGAAATCACAACCGAAATGCACTTTGTAATGTGTCATGTGAGAAATTTTACACATGCGTGAGAATTCACAGTGTATTTTGGTTATGATTTCAACAGAAAACCATTTATGACCCACAAATTGCATATTTTCTTTGCAAATTTAATAAATTAGTCCATGAAATATGTATAAACATCATCTGTAACTGTTTTATGATCAGTACTATGTATATTTAGGTGTATTTCGGTGTATTCCGGTTATTCTAGTAACCGCGTTTCGCTACACACCTAAAATCAGTAGTAAGGCTCATTAAAGACCTGGTGAAATCGAAAAATTAATCACTCTGTCGGGTCAATGACTTATAAATGGTTAAAATTGCAAATATCATCAGGTTATATATGCAAAATTTCAACCACGAATTCTGCGTCAGTAAAAAGTTATGTCACATTCAAAACCATCACTGTTTTCCTAAAAAGAAGTACGGAAATACATACGTGATGCAGATAGTATTCAAACACTTAGCTTGTACCAATTCAAACGAATGATTTTAACATATTTAAATGTTTTGGTTTGATAACTGAATGTGTACCGACTACAAAGGGATGTATAGAGGCTTTCCACTATTCTTGTTGTAGCTATGGTAGCATTAGCAAAACATATGTAATAAAGTGGAACCTTATATCTCGTCGAACATTTAAACTTAACTGAAACAACAACTCGATTAGTTTATTATCTACAGTATGTAGCAAGCATTTGTTTCTTTAAGAACGCTTCCTTGAGTTTCATCATTCGATTAAGGTAAGTATAAGGCCAGTTAAACAGTGTAAGTTTCATACGTACTGCAAACAGTATCTTTTAAGAAAAGTAACGTACTATGTACCCACGATATTTTAAAATATATATCTGTAAATGATGTGTATTTCACACACCATTATATAGTAAAGTAATCATAGCTAGCACTTATAGACTAGCCTTAAGACATTTTCTACAGAAACTAATTAGCGTAGACGTATAACTCAAATGATTTTCACTGAAATGTATGATATACCATGATATTCCTGATTATATTTCATTGTTGAAGTTGCAAACTGCATTTAAATTATATGTTTATACTTATGAAATATTTTTACGATGTAAATTGTGTGTTTGTGGAATAAATATGCCTAAATACATGATACGAGTTTTCAAACTTGGCTAAATAAACTTTAATTTTTTGTGTAACGTATGTATCACGAAAATATATGTACCAACTATTAACGTAACCAACACACTTTAAACTTTTGAAACACCATTTATTACTGTCAATTACAGTGGAAATATATATTCCGAACAAGGAACTAATCTAATACTGTTTGAGTAAAACTAACTAGTAACATCTGAACTGATCTGTAGTAACGTATGTACCACCAAGTTAACTGTATTATTTATTCCTGTGATTTATACAGTTTATTGATTTTGTCTTTCTCCTCAGAGCCTAGTTTAAAAAGCCTCTTTGATTTTCCCGATGGCTGCATTGTATTGATTATGCATAAAATATTTTGGGCATCGATCCAAATGCGATCTTCAACGCAAGGCCACTTGAACATGTCCTTTGATTTTTCCATAAATGTAATTTCACACTCGCCATCTTCTTCGTCTTTCTCTTCCACTTTGCCAATATACCATGCATTGTCATAAACAGCTGCCACCAGACTACCTAATTCTATATCCTTTAGCACAGGTGACATCTCACGCGTGATTGACAGGTTTGTATTATCATCTGGTTCATTTCCATTGCTCTGGCTTTGTGGTTCGGCTTCAGAACTCTGTTTCTCTGCCGAATTGTTTATCTCTACAGCAGTCAGGGGCGTAGCTAGACCAATTAGGAAGTGTACGCACTCCTATACTAGGGGGTCCGGGGGCATGCTCCCCCGGGAAATTTTTATTCCTAGATGGTCTCATGTGCGTTCTGAGGGCGTTTCCCGCATTCAAAACAGGTGATAAAATAACATAAATCTGTGCAAAGAGTTGAATAAAAAAAAAAAACGACATTGACGAGAAAAATCATCAGGATCGTATATAGATCTAATGTACGTTCCTGAAATCATGGATGTTAATTTTAAACTGACAATCAGTTACATTCATATCTGCTACAGAACCATTTGCATTTACAATCCGTTTTGATAACATGATAAAGCAGGCCCGTAGGAAGCAAACTGATTTGAGGGGACACACGTTGACGTCAGGGGCAAAGCTATTTCAATTGGCGAACGCACTCTTACTGGGAATGCGGAAGGCTCCTCCGAAAAAAAAAATTCCTAGATGGGCTTTGGTGAGTTCTAAGGGCATTTCGAGCAATCAAAAATCAAAACGGGTTAAACAGAAAAATACCAACATCATTTTTCAATCTATATGTAAAATTCGACTCCCAACACATAATTATGCCCCCTCTGTTTGGTTTAAACACTCTTACTCTAGAGGGGTCCGGGGACATGCTACCCCGGGAAATTTTTAATCCTAGATGATCTCTGGTGCGTTCTGACGGTGTTTCCCGCATTCAAAGACTATGTAAAAATTTGACTCAGAATAACAAATTATTGATTCTAGGATAATGGTTTTTTTTCTGATAGCTTGTCTTCCAGCCTTTTATCTCTACCCCCTACCCCCTACGATTTTTATTGCATTTTTGGACTTTTAAATTTTTCTATTTTTGAGGACAATGTGTACGCATTTGCGTTTTTTGCGTACAGGTAGCTACGCGCCTGGCAGTGATACACTTAAAATCTTCTTTCTTCCATGAATCACAGTACAACCCAGTCACACAAATTTGGCAGTAGCACGAGGTTTGCCTTGTCATTATCGCTCCTGTGTCTACAGCAAGACCAACAGCATGTAACTTCATGGTCCCCTTTAAGGGTTTTGTTCGTATAAAGCTCATTTGTTCATGTTTTTGTTTAGTTTCTTCTGAGCTGACGTACAGAAATGTGGCCGACATGCTCGATTCTGATCCCCATTTGTAAAAATCCTCAGCATTTTGTATCTGGACGTGACCTTGCTAAGTCTGCCATTCTCTTTGTAGTGCCTCCAAGACCGTCACACGGGCCCTTCCCGTGACCCACTTCGAAATAGTTCAAACGAGCTCCAATGTTATACATCGCTTGATGATTGGCAATAACATGAAAAATGAATCTGTTTCTATACTGCGATGACGGCGAGTCAGTCCAGTAGTGTATATAGCGTAGGTTTGGTTTGAGAGCGTGCAATTCAGGTATTATTCGGTCTAGAAACGCACATACAGTACTTGAACAATGTGCCATTTCGTCACTAATGACAACAAAGCTTTTATGCTTAAGCTCACCAAGTTCTCTGTAGTAAGCTACAGCAGGGTGGATAGTTACCATTGTTTGATTCCAATAAGCTGTTTGAACTTCATTTAAAGACCTACAGGAATAATTTTCAGCGAAATCCATTTGCAGCATAACTTCATCGGCTGGGAGATTTTCTTTAAGTGTTCTTACCTGTTTGTATTGTTCTCTTACTCTCTGGACATGTTCTTCAAACATGTGCAGCTGGTGTTTCAGATCTGCTTTAAACTTTTGCCTCTCTTCCTCTTTTTCAACGACTTTCATCTTTGTTTTTCCATTACCTACATCAACCTTTTGCCATACGCGATACGCTATTTTCTCTGGTAGATTGATAAGTAGCTGTTCCATGTCATTTTCATGTATGAACAATTTCTCAGGATTTTCACTAATGCGCAGACCTACCTTTCTAAGAGACTGAACTTTCAACGCCATATTCTGATGGTGTAGACATTGGCATGTATTTCTAGATATGAACGATGCTAAAAGTACATTTGTTGGTCTTAGACGCGCGAATGTTGACAATGATATTTTATTCTCGGGACACTCTGCTGTGTACTTGTCATGCAAGTTCTTCAAATACCCTGTTAACACTTTTAGTCTGTTGTTTTTCCTTCTGGCCTTCTACTTTCTTTGCGTCTGACTTTCCCGGTTGGCTTCTACTATTATCTTCTCTATTAAAAAAATCAACCACAGACCCCTCCACAACCTTCGATATCGACCGGCGTTGTTCCTTTCTACGTGCCCAGTTCTTGTCATTTGTGTTTGCTAATGCACGCCTGCTCACGTGTATGCCTTGGCTAATGCTTTTAATACACCTGTACCTTTTGGCCAGCTCTCCTGAAACAATCCTGTGGATGCTATGAACCTTTTTCTTCCCTGATTCTGTCTTTGCCTCATGAATTTCATGCATCAGTACATTGTGAGTAAGTAATTGTCGCTTAGCAATTTGGTTCCTTCTAGGTGTTAATTTTAGGGGCTCTAAATCTGCCAACGTTTTTTTCTTGGGTGTCAAGGGCCCTGTAAATCTTTTGTTTACACAGGCTTTCTTAGAAAGGCGTTCAATTTGCTTACTTTTTGTTTTCATTCTGCGTTTCAAATTGTCAACTTCAGATTTGAGAGCAAAAATAGTGTGATTTGCTCTGCTTAATGCGTGTGCATTCAATTTCTTGACACCTTGTTTGTGCCCTGGTTTTTGAAATTTCACAATTAATCTTTCTGGACGTTGAAAGCTTGGTCCTGGGTTATCAGTCTGTGCCCGTTCGTCTTCGCTGTCATTATTTGTTAAAGTGTCATAGCCACTTGATTCCTCCATTGAAATGCTTTGTCTTTCTCTTTCTTGTCTTTTTCTCATTCTACTAAGTCTATTTCTCAATTTGTTCTTACTATTTCTTGCTACACGTTTCTTCTCACTGAGGGTTTCTGCAGGGACATACTACTGTCTTTGCCTTGCCCTTTCTTTTTCAGGAAAGCTTTGCCTTTTGCTTTTTGCCTTTCCCTGTAAGCCTTTTGTACTTCACTTCGTGATTTCGGCATCCTGAAGTTAAAAAAATGAGATAACGTAAGTATCGATACATACGGTACCATACATTTGCAGTAGATATTTCCATTTATGGCTTTTAAAACTAATGCAGTTTATCAATATATTTCTAATCACGGTGTAAAGAGACTAAGCTCGAACATATAATCAGATTTATTCAGATAAAGTTAAGTAGCATGATGAAACTGTATATTCATTGACCAGATCTAAAAATACTTCAACATTACTAGAGCATTGTCTCTACACACCATAAAATGTATCAAAACAAAAAGGAATTCCGTTATTTCACTTTACATAATCCTTAGTTTAAACCTATAATCATGTTTCAATACATGTAGTGACAATATGACTAATACCAGCACCATAAAGGTTAATAGATAATAAAGTATGTGTCAAGTACCTGTGGGTTTTTGGTGAGAAATTTGGGAAATTGACAGTATAATGTATATTCAAGAACAGGCAAATGAAAATTTACAATAATTTGAGAAAATAAACATACCTTCAAAAGCAATAAATAAAAATTATAGGCTATCCTCAAAACTTATTTCATCTGGTATGGTGACATTTTCATGGTTTCAATATGGCCGCATAAATAAACCTTTCAAGTATAAAATATGACGTCGTGTATGACGTCATTTATGATGTAATTTTCTATCTAACCTTATTTTTGAACTGTTTGGTATCGTATGTATCGATCACGTATGTATTATTATCATCCATAAATGATAAACATCGGTCGCCTTAGTAAACTGCTTTAACCTTTAGTGTACTTAGATGACAGGTATGTCCATAATGATCAACTGAGAAGCATTGTAATAGATAGTGGACTACTTAAATAAATATTAGATGACGTTCACGTATGTATCGGATTGCTTCATACGCTATTCGTCCGGGTCATTAAGGCCACGTCTTGAAGAAAGGTACAGCAATATTTGAAATTTAAAGAATTCTATACACTTCCTGAATGCTAGGGCACTTTATAAAACATCGTTTATTTACACTAGCATTATGTCACACAACATAAAGCCCCGATTACTCAGTAGCATACCGTATGTATCATACGTGCTGCGACATTGTGTTAAAGTATGATTCATGTTGAATGCTAAGGAATAGCGTTCCAGAGTTACCAGATTACGATAATATTCACTGCATTTTTAGCTCACCTGAGCTAGCTCAGGGTGAGCTTTTGCAATACTTGAATGTCCGGCGTGCGTCGTGCGTCGTTTGTCGTTCATCGTCAACAATTTTAGTGTTTACACTCTAGAGGCCACAATATTTATCCAATCTTTCTCAAACTTGCTCAGATTGTATATTACCATAAGAGTTCGGATGAGTTTGATTATGGTTGAAATCGGACTAAAAGGTCAAGAGTAATCTACCTTTGAATTGCTGAAAATGCCATACTTAAGGGTGTTTACACTCTAGAGGCCACAATTTTTATCAAATCTATCTCAAACTTGCTCAGATTGAATATAACCATAAGAGTTCGGATGAGTTCGATTATGGTTGAAATCTGATCAATAGGTCAAGAGTTATCTACCTTTGAATTGCTGAAAATGTCATATATAACAGTGTTTACACTCTAGAGGCCACAATTTTTATCCAATCTATCTCAAACATGCTCAGATTGTATATAACCATAAGAGTTCAAATGAGTTCGATTTTGGTTGAAATCAGACTAATAGGTTGAGAGTTATCTACCTTTGAAATGCTGAAATTGTCATATTTAAGGGTGTTTACTCTCCAGGGGTCACAATTTTTATCCAATCTATCTCAAACTTGCTCAGATTGTATATGACCATAAGAGTATGATTGAGTTCGATTATGATTGAAATCGGACTAATAGGTTGAGAGTTATCTACCTTTGAATTGCTGAAAATGTCATATTTAAGGGTGTTTACACTCTAGAGGCCACAATTTTTATCTGGTCTTTTTCAAACTTACTCAGATTGTATATGACCATAAGAGTTCAAATAAGTGTGATTATGGTTGAAATCGGACCTATAGGTCAAGAGTTGTCTGCCCTTGAATTGCTGAAAATGCCATATCGAACAGCGTTTACACTTTTTGAAACTACAGTTTTGAATGGATTTTGATTTTACTTGCACACAAAGTATATACCTATAAATTCTCAAAGGAGTGCAATTATTGTTGAAATCTAATCATTGTAGCAATAGTTATCTGCCCTTGATATACTTTGAAATGCTAGAAAAGGCTTTATTTCAGTATTGTTTAGGCTCTAGTTATCTGCCCTTGATCTACTCTACCATACTAGAATTATGAGGTTGAATGGATTTTAATTAAAACTGATGAAACAGTAAGATATAAAGCTATCAAGCTTCAGTACAACAGGTGAGCGATATCAGGGCCTTCAGGCCCTCTTGTATCATAAACGAGTGCAACTTGTCCTGCAACAGAATTTGTTAAGAGACAGCAGTTCTTTATACATACATACACTGTTATTGCAACAGTAACGTAGGTATTGTTTTTGTATGTTTCAAGCCCCTTGCTAATATCATAAACAATGCTATCAAAGAAAATCGTTAGTTTGGACATCCACTCAACTTCGTAGTACACGTTAGGAAAGGAAATCTTATTCATGTAGCTTTTTTGTGAAGACAATAACCTGCGACATTTATATGTGCCTTACTAGTGATTTTGGGTGAACAGTCGTTTCGCCACCTACCGATAAGTCGTTTCGCTACCCAATTTTTTAAAATTATATTAATTAACCTATTTTTAGCTCACCTGAGCCAGAGGCTCAAGGTGAGCTATTGGGATGGCCCTGTGTCCGTCGTCGTCCGTTGTGCGTCGTCGTTAACAATTGCTTTAAATGACATCTTCTCCTATACTGCTTGACAGAATTCAACCAAACTTTACAGAAATGTTCCTTGGGTCAAGCTCTTTCAAATTTGTTCAAAGAATTAAAAACAATGCAGAACTCTGGTTGCCATGGCAACCAAAGTGAAAAAATAAGGAAATCTTAAAAAATCTTCTTGTCAAAAACTGCAATGGTCAGAGCTTAGATATTTGGCACATAGCATCATCTATAGGTCCTCTATCAAGTTTGTTCAAATTATGCCCCTGGGGTCAAAATTGGCCCCGCCCGGGGGTCACAGTTTTACATAGAGTTATATAGTGAAATTTTCAAACGTCTTCTTCTCTGAAACTAATATGGCTAGAGCCTTGATATTTGGTATGGTTGCACTTCTAGATGACCTATACCTATATTGTTCAAATGGTTCTGGTCGGTTGCATAACTAGGTCACAGGAGCTAAAAATAGATTTTTTCAATGAAAACTTAAAAATTCTTCTTCTCTGAAACTACAAAGGCCAGAGCTTAGATATTTGGCACATAGCATCACCTACAGGTCCTCTGTCAAGTTTATTCAAATTATGCCCCTGGGGTCAAAATTGGCCCCGCCCCGGGGGTCACAGTTTTACATAGAGTTCCATAGTGAAATTTTCAAACGTCTTCTTCTCTGAAAGTAATATGGCCAGATAAGAGCTTTGATATTTGGCATGGTGACACTTCTAGATGTCCTATACCAAAATTGTTCTAATGGTTCTGGTAGGTTGCATAACTAGGTCACTGGAGCTAAAAATAGATTTTTATCTTCAATGAAAACTTAAAAAATCTTCTCGTCTGAAACTACAAGGGTGTCAGTCTGTTGCATATGTAGGTCACAGGAGCTAAAAATAGATTTTTTTCCAATGGAAACTTACAAAATCTTCTGGTCTAAAACCCTACTACCCTGATCTTAGATATTTGGCACATAGCATCATCTACAGGTTCTCTTACAAGATTGTTCAAATTATGCCCTTTCGGATAAAAAATGACCCCTTCCTAGACATAAATAATTATCTCCATTTTGTCAGTTATTCTCAGGTGAGCGATAATGCCCCATGGGGCTCTTGTTTTGTTAAATAAGATATGGCGATATATTATTAACCTAAATTTGCTAAAATGTGCATTAAAAACTTATTTTTTAAGGAATAATTGAAAAGATGATCGATATATTGACAAAAATCGTGTAAGTTAGACAAATAGATGATTATATATTTTATGTATAATTAATATAATTCTTTGCTAGCTTCTCCGTTAACTAGATTTTACCGTTTTCGTCTAGCATCAACACAGTTTCAGTTTTCAGTTTTTATTTTCAGCTCAAACATGCTGTGCATGTTTATCGCCATAATCAAAGTGAATACATAAGCGGTACATATTTCATAGCAGTAAGAAGAGTATAACATTACAAATAAATAATTGAATATGCAAATTAACATGTAGTTAAACTGATCAATACAATCAAGTTTGTATCAGTTTATTCATCATTGTAGTCTATTATGAGAAAGCGTTTACCACCTGTGATATATACCTGAATGGTTTACGGACGTTTCGCTACACGCCGTTTTGCTACCCGGGACGTTTCGCTACCCCGGACGTTTCGCTACAGTCGTTTCGCCACCTACCGGTAAGTCATTTCGCTACCCAATTTTTTTAAATGACCTTAACCCATATTGTTTTGGTTAAATAAAATATGGCGATATAATATTAAGCTAAAATGTATATTACAAACTTATTTTTTAATGAATAATTGAAAAAATGACCGATTTATTGACAAAAATCGTGTAAGTTACTAGAAATAGGTGCTGCTATATTTTTAGCTCACCTGAGCCAAAGGCTCAGGATGAGCTATTGTGATACCATTCCGTCCAGCGTACGTCGTCCGTTCACATTTTCAAACAACATCTCAGAAACCACTGAACCGATTTCAACCAAACTTTGTCAGAAGTATTAGTGACAAGGGGGAACGAAATCTTGTTCAAAGATTTTGGCTAGAGTTATTCACCTTGCTGTGGGACCAGATTTTCTAACATGACCCTATAGACAACTTTTAATGCGTAAGAAAATCTTAAAAAATCTTCTTCTTAGAAACCGAAAAGCCCAGACCTTTGATATTTGGTATGTATCATCACCTAATGATCTTCTACCAAGATTGTCCAAAGTTTGACCCTGGGGCCAAAAATGACCCCGCCCTGGGGCTTATCAGTTTTTAGCTCACCTGAGCCTTAGGCTCAGGGTGAGCTATTGTGATCCCATTCCGTCCATCGTCCGGTGTCCGTCGTACGTCGTCCGTAGTACGTCGTCCGTTCACATTTTCAAACAACATCTCCTCTGAAACCACTGACCCGATTTCAACCAAACTTTATCAGAACCTTTAGTGACAAGGGGGAACGAAATCTTGTTCAAAGGTTTTGGCTAGAGTTATTCCCCTTGCTATAGGACCAGATTTTCTAGCATGACCGTATGAACAACTTGTAATGCATAAGAAAATCTTTAAAAATCTTCTTCTCTGAAACTGAAAGGCCCAGACCTTTGATATTTGGTATGTATTATGACCTAATGGTATTCTACCAAGATTGTTCAAATAATGACCCCCGGGCCAAAAATGGCCCGCCCTGGGGCTTATCAGTTTTTAGCTCACCTGAGCCTTAGGCTCAGGGTGAGCTATTGTGATCCCATTCCGTCCATCGTCCGGTGTCCGTCGTACGTCGTACGTCGTACGTCGTCCGTTCACATTTTCAAACAACATCTCCTCTGAAACCACTGACCCGATTTCAACCAAACTTTATCAGAACCTTTAGTGACAAGGGGAACGAAATCTTGTTCAAAGGTTTTGGCTAGAGTTATTCCCCTTGCTATAGGACCAGATTTTCTAGCATGACCGTATGAACAACTTGTAATGCATAAGAAAATCTTTAAAAATCTTCTTCTCTGAAACTGAAAGGCCCAGACCTTTGATATTTGGTATGTATTATGACCTAATGGTATTCTACCAAGATTGTTCAAATAATGACCCCTGGGCCAAAAATGGCCCGCCCTGGGGCTTATCAGTTTTTCTTAGGAAAACCTTTAAAAATCTTCTTCTCTGAAACCGTAAGGCCTAGATCATTAATATTTGACATGTAGCTTTGCCTCATGGTCCTCTACCAAGAGTGTTCAAATTATGACCCCCTGGCCAAAAATGGCCCCGCCCCTGGGCTTATCAGTTTTAAGTTGAATTATATAGGAAAATCTTAAAAAATCTTCTTCTCTGAAACTGTAAGGCCCAGATCATTAATATTTGACATATAGCTTTGCCTCATGGTCCTCTACCAAGATTGGTCAAATTATGACCCCCGGGTAAAAAATGGCACCGCCCAGGGGCTTATCAGTTTTACATAGACTTATATAGGAAAACCTTTAAAAATCTTCTTCTCTGAAACTGTAAGGCCCAGATCTTTAATATTTGACATATAGCTTTGCCTTGTGGTCCTCTACCAAGATTGTTCAAATTATGACCCTCGGGCCAAAAAAGGCCCCGCCCTCGGGCTTATCAGTTTTTCATAGGAAAACCTTTAAAAATCTTCTTCTCTGAAACCGTAAGGCCCAGATGATTTATATTTGACACGTGGCTTTGCTTTATAGTCCTCTACCAAAGTTGTTCAAATTATGACCCCCAGGTCAAAATTGGCCCCACCCTGGGGCTTATCAGTTTTACATAGACTTATATAGGAAAACCTTTAAAAATCTTCTTCTCTGAAACTGTAAGGCCTAGATCTTTAATATTGGACATATAGCTTTGCCTTGTGGTCCTCTACCAAGATTGTTCAAAATTATGACCCCCGGGCTAAAAATGGCCCCGTCCTCAGGCTTATTAGTTTTTCATAGAAAAACCTTTAAAAATCTTCTTCTCTGAAACCATAAGGCCCAGATCATTTATATTTGACATATAGCTTTGCCCTATGGTCCTCTACCAAGATTGTTCAAATTATGACCCCTGGATCAAATTTGGCCCCGTCCCCGGGCTTATCAGTTATATCAGCTATATCAAAATGTTGTCTTGCCCAGTCAGCTTCTATGGTACAATGTCTCAGGTGAGCGAAATGTGGCCCTCCGGGCCTCTTGTTCTTAGGAAAACCTTTAAAAATCTTCTCCTCAGAAACTGTATGGCCTAGATCATATATATTTGACATATAGCTTTGCCATATAGTCCTCTACCAAGCTTGTTCAAATTATGACCCCGGGTCAAAATTGACCCCGCCCCGGGGCTTATCAGTTTTACATAGACTTATATAGGAAAACCTTTAAAAATCTTTTTCTCTGAAACTGTAAGGCCCAGATCTTTAATATTTGACATATAGCTTTGCCTTGTGGTCCTCTACCAAGATTGTTCAAATTATGACCCCCGGGCCAAAAAATGGCCCCGCCCTCGGGCTTATCAGTTTTTCATAGGAAAACCTTTAAAAATCTTCTTCTCTGAAACTGTAAGGCCTAGATCATTTATATTTGACATGTAGCTTTGCCTTAAAGTCCTTTACGAAAGTTGTTCAAATTATAACCCCTGGGTCAAAATTGGCCCCGCCCCGGGGCTTATCAGTTTTACATAGACTTACAAAGGAAAACCTTTAAAAAATCTTCTACTCTGAAATTGTAAGGCCCAGATTCTTAATATTTGATATATAGCTTTGCCTTGTGGTTCTCTACCAAGTTTGTTCAAATTATGACCCCCGGGCCAAAATTGGCCCCACCCAGGGGCTAATCAGTTTTTATAGGAAAACTTTTAAAAATCTTCTTCTCTTAAAGGGATACTTGCGTATTTGAAAAATTTGACAGAATCTCATGAAAAGTTCAACAAGTTGAATTAAGGTCTATATTAGCAAATTGCTAAAATAAAAATTGGGGGTTGCCATGCTTTTTCAGCTCTAGCCGGCTTTGAAAAGTGTGACGTTTGCCGCATTTGCTCATTGTCAGAGCAGAAAATGTCATAAGGGACAAATGCACTTATATTACTACACAATAACATATTTCTAGTACACTTTTTAATTTTCTAGTATTCATTCATCACAAGCAAGTGTGAAATAAACTTTTTAAAGCTCTTTCTTGTGTTTTTAATGATCTTTTGGGCTAAAATGAATGCTGAAAACCGGAAAAATAAGACATTTTTTCTTGCAAATGTCTCACAAATACATCAATTATGTAAAAAAATTCAGAAAAAAATTCTTTAAACTTTCTAGGCATCTAGGTTAAAGTATTTCTTATCAAATGGTGTAAAGAAACTTAGGTGTCGCCATGTTCATTTATGAAATATGATCAAAATTCTAACCCTACCCCCTTAGATTTTATGCAGAAAATATACCTCCCCCAATAGCCAAATTGGGTCTCTGTTGGCCTAAAAATGAGAAATATTCATCCAATATTTGCTTAAATTGGTAAATATATGAGTGTATGTGAATATAACAGCATTTAATAAAGCTTTAGTTACTTAAAGCATTTACAGTGCTGCTGATAAAACATAAACATAATTTCTACAAGAACTGCTACTCAGGACAGTTTTTTCAAATCTTGTAACAGTGCCTGTACGGAAAGGACTATATTTTACATAATTTACCAATGAGAACTTTTCAAAATTCATTTATATGGTAATAAATGTATTGCAAATCAGAAAATATATAGTAATCAAGGTATTTAAGAAGTTTATTTTTCAACATTTTTAGCTCACCTGAGCCAAAGGCTCAAGGTGAGCTATTGGGATGGCCCTGTGTCCGTCGTTGTGCGTCGTCCGTCGTCGTTAACAATTGCTTCAAATGACATCTCCTCCTATACCGCTTGACAGAATTCGACCAAACTTTACAGAAATGTTCCTTGGGTCAAGCTCTTTCAAATTTGTTCAAAGAATTAAAAACAATGCAGAACTCTGGTTGCCATGGTAACCAAAGTGAAAAAATAAGGAAATCTTAAAAAATCTTCTTGTCAAAAACTGCAAGGGCCAGAGCTTAGATATTTGGCACATAGCATCATCTACAGGTCCTCTATCAAGTTTTTAGCTCACCTGAGCCAAAGGCTCATGGTGAGCTATTGTGACCGCTCACCGTCCGTAGTACGTCTGTCCGTCTGTCCGTTCACATTTACTTCAAACGACATCTCCTCTGAAACCGCCAATGGTAGGAAGAGTTCAAACTGCTCATGATGTTCCTTGGATGCTTCTCTACAGAAGTTGTTCAAATGAAAGAGAAAAAGCAAAAACTCAGCTTGAAAAAGCAAAAAAGCAAAAAACTTTAAAAAATCTTCTTCCCCAAAACTACTTGGCCCTAAGCTTTGATATTTCTACAGTAGAATCTCATGGTCGATCCCTCTATAGTTTGTTAAAATGAAATCCCTAGGGTCACACTTGACGCCACCCTGCGCAGTTGAAGTGCTGCTCTAGGCAGGTTTCACAGTATTTTTGATGAAGCAGAACTGTATTTTAACTGAGTTACCCTCAATATACTAAGGGCAAATAGCCAATATTTGCAAACATTTTTTATCCAGATCAGATGCAACATAATCATAATGCTACATCCAATCTGGATCCAACCTATTTGCCACTCATTTACCAACTTAACATTTTCTAAATTGTTTTTTTGTACACTTTTCACATACAGTAGGTTTTAAGCAGACATCATTTCAGTCTGGTAAGGGTAAGCCCCACAGCTCTACCCACTGAGGTCAAATATTATGCAACAGCCGGGGAGTATCACAGAACTGGTCATGATCAGCTGAACATGTTGTCTGCTAAAGTTTAAATATGGTTCAGTCTGCTTCATACTTAGAGAGACAGGATCTGGAAGTGATCCACTGACAGTTATGTAATTATGTCTTATGCCATATTTATACATATGTTTAATATTGGTTTTGTCAGAGTTATCTGTATGTCTTGTCATTTTTTCTTGTCCAGGATTCAACCCTTTCCCCCCATATACTGACGTTTGTTAACCCATTACCCCATAAATGTGCATTTTTAGGCCTTTGATTTATTCCACTACTTAAGAAAATAATTCCACTTTAAACAGTCATGAAAATGTAAGATGCGAAAGTAAAGCAAAGTGTGCATTAAGACACATTCTGCTTTACTTTCAACCTGCTTTAGGTGGCCACCTATTTTCAAAACTAGAAACATGCTATGGGGTAATGGGTAAAAGTAAATTGCCTATTTGGAAAGAGCCTGATGAGAGGAAGTGCCATTTGCAAAGGCCATAACTCTGACATCATTGTTTTTTGAGTTATTTCCCTTTGTGATATTTTCTTGTCAAGAAGACAACTTCAGTTCTACTGATGCTATTGTAATGAAATTTTATGTATGGAAAGAAACTGATGAGAGAAAATGCCATGCACAAGGGCAGCAATATTTAGTTTTTCCCCTTTGTCATATTTTATTGCAGTGTTTTCTCGAGAGCGCGTTTTTGGCGCAGAAAATTCACGTTTGGCGCAACCAAATTTGTAACCTGCGTTTTTCTTGACGCAACAATATTTCAGCCCTAAATTGTATCTTTAACTCCGAAGAAATTGCCATCTTATAAACTGAAAGTCGGCGTCGAGAAGCAGTGATTCTGTTTACTTGTTGCTGTTATTCTGCGCATGCGTGAGCACCTTGATGGCCTCAATTCCGGTAGCCTGGTTCCCTATCTTCATCACATTCGGGAACCTGACTAAAATTACGGTGCAATTTCCCGTTAAAGTTACGTATCTCGGTACGGCTTCGACGATTTCAAACCAATGAATAGTTATCAGTAAACTTTGAATATTTTATTACCTTCGATCCAATACGATTGTTTCTTATAAATAAAGACGTGCAACTCAAATAATAATCTTCAATTATCAAATTGTGTGGAATTATTACTGATACAGAATATAATCCGACATATGTTCCAGTACCCGGACAATATTAAAACGTCTTCCCGCAATATGTCAAGTTGAATAAAACTTTACGAAAGCTCCGAAGCAACGGAGACAAGCTGCATTTTAATAAAAAAGAAAACTGATTACGGTGCTGATCGTAATAAATCAATGCCTTGAAGCAGAAAAGAATCAAACGAGTGAAGAAACTGCATCCAAAACAGCGTCGGCAGCGAACCCAGTAACGAACTGCATGCATGGCTTGAGAAAAACTTTCGGCTACGGTACAGTATGAAAGTGGCAAAAACGGGAAACTCCAGAAAAAGACAGATATCCTTTCAGTAGATGTGAGCTTAACTATTTGTTTCAGTCAAGAAAAACACAAGTATTACTAACTGTTTCTGACTTGGAGTTTCACTCTCATTGAAACTTTCTGTAAGTTTTAAGTGAGAGACAGGCCGAACGTTGAATTTCTGTTGAATTTTGATTATTACCTGCATTCAAAAAACTGAAATTTTCAAGTTAATTAACCCTCTCCTATACACCTTTGAAGGTCTTCTGCACCTTGCTAACAGAGCAGACCATTACCAAACAGATGTTAAAGCTACAATACTTTCTCATAGATCATAATAACTTAGAACCTGTTCTGCTAACACTTCAAACCAACCGTGCATAATCAGTTGTAACACATTATATGCATTAATTAAGATAATTCAAGTCAGAAATATATATGACCCCTGATTTTTCTAAATGACCCCCACTTTTTTAAACAGGGGGTCAAACTTGACCCCCTAAATTTTGGCTCTAGAGAAAACACTGTATTGTCAGGAAAATAATTCCAGTTCTGCTGACGCTAGTGAAATAATTATCATTTATTGGAAATGGAAATAGCTTGATAAGAGGATGTGTCATGGATAAGGGTCATAAGCTTGGCAACAAAATTCACTTTTGTCATGTTTTCTTGTCTGGAAGATAACTCCATTTATAGTTATATTAAAATGTTGTCTTGCCCAGTCAACTTAGGTACAAACTTCAATGGCCTCAGGTGAGCGAATTAAGGGCCATGGCCCTCTTGTTTAAATTATGCCCCTGGGGTCAAAATTGGCCCCGCCCCTGGGGTCACAGTTTTACATAGAGTTATATAGTGAAATTTTCAAACGTCTTCTCCTCTGAAACCAATGTGGCCAGAGCTTTGATATTTGGCATGGTGACACTTCTAGATGTCCTTTACCAAAATTGTTCAAATGGTTGTGGTCGGTTGCATAACTAGGTCACAGGAGCTAAAAATAGTTTTTATTCAATGAAAACTTAAAAAATCTTCTTGTCTGAAACTACAAGGGCCAGAGCTTAGATATTTGGCACATAGAATCGCCTACAGGTCCTCTATCAAGTTTGTTCAAATTATGCCCCTGGGGTCAAAATTGGCCCGCCCCGGGGGTCACGGTTTTACATAGAGTTATATAGTGAAATTTTCATACGTCTTCTTCTCTAAAACTAATATGGCCAGAGCTTTGATATTTGGCATAGTGACACTTCTAGATATCTTATACCAAAATTGTACAAATGGTTTTGGTCCGTTGCATAACTAGGTCACAGGAGCTAAAAATAGATTTTTTACAATGAAAACTTAAAAAAGCTTCTTGTCTAAAACTACAAGGGCCAGAGCTTAGATATATGGCACATATCATCGCCTACAGGTCCTCTATTAAGTTTTTTCAAATTATGCCCCTAGGGTCAAAATTTGCCCCGCCCCCCGGGTCACTGTTTTACATAGAGTTATATAAAGAAAATTTCAAACATCTTCTTCTCTGACTCTAATAAGGCCAGAGCTTTTATATTCTGTATGGTGACACTTTTAAATATACTTTACATATTTTATTCAAATTGTTCCGGTCTGTTGCATATCTGGTCAGTCCTGGACATAAATCAATATCTCCATTTTTCCAATTATTCTCAGGTGAGCGAATATGCCCCATGGGGCTCTTGTTAATATAGGCGAGTATGTCTTTAAACCGTAAGGCCAAGATCATTTATATTTGACATGTAGCTTTGCCCTATGGTACTCTACCAAGATCAAATTATGGCACCTGGGTCATAGCTATATCAAAATGTTGTCTTGCCCAGTCAGATTCTATGGTACAGTGTCCTCAGGTGAGCGAAATGTGACCCTCTGGGTCTCTTGTTATGTATAAATATAATATTTTAGCGTAATTGCTACCTTAGTCTCATAATTGTACAAATAGATTGGAGTCAGACGAGACGCCTTGTTACGCTACCACTAATGGGGATCTTAAATGGCTATTAGAAATTAATTATAGTTATAAGTAAAAAATAAATATTTTTAACTGCGAAACAAGTGAACAGTCGTTACCCATGAATACAACTTATGTGAGTTGATCCTTAGACTGCAGGGTATAGAGCGTGAAATGAATGTGGTGTGAATGATAGAATAAGAACCGATTGGATACATGTTAAGACGCCGAGTTCCTCGGTGGCTGGTCTGAATCTAATATGTCTGCATAAGCCTAACCGTCGTGAAGTAAAGTCTGCATTAATCCTAGCAAAAAGATGTTTACATATGAATTAAGCAAGATTCAAATATGAGAATGGCTTTTTATTTTAATAATCATACATGTGTTAACCCATTTAACCCTAGTGTATTAAAGGGGACAATGTCAAACAGTGTAGACCCTGGTGACACGTCGCGTTATACGGTGTATCATCATGGTCTGCACTGTTTGCTATATAATCTTGAAACGATTCTAATGAGTAATGACAACACAGTATCCGGCGCATAGACATGGTGTCTGCTTTAGAAGACACTTTAGGAGATATGTCTATTGCGTGTATAAATAGCGATATGACTGTCAAACATCCAAACAGTTACTCAGTTAGGATCCTGATCAGACGCCGATTTTCTCGGCGTCTGGGTATTATCCAAGCTGCCTGTAACTTATTTCTTCCAGGGTACCTAACGCAGTGCATGAGTAAGATATCATATACGTGCTAAAAAATTTAAACAGTGAGGTTACACGGGATAATATATATAACATATTATATTTGAGATAATATATATCCTTTGAAAAAAAGTTTCCGCGCCCATAACATATAAAACGTTTTGACGCGTTGGAAGACTTTTCAGAAGCCGTACCGCCGATCACATTTTTACTTTAAAGACAATATATAATTATATAATATCTGCTTTATGCAAGACAAAAGTAATGCAAAAACTCTACGTTTCATGGGTCAAGCATTAAGAAATATATATTTAATCGACACGTGCCTTTATATGGCACAGCAAGAGGTTTGATCAGGATGCATAAAGGAGTGTCAAACAGTTTGAAACCTGATAATATGCAGAGTAACGCAATGATGACACCTTTTATTCAGGGGGGGGGGGGGTTATTTATTCCTTAAAGTAAATTTCATTCTAAAGTTAGGAAATCATCAGGAATGATGATTGCATTTGATTGCTGGTGCTGTTTTAATCGATCGTTGACTCGGCACGTGCCGATATACAGTAAAGCCTGTGTTCGACGGTCACACAATGATAATGTTCTGTGATATTCAAAGACAATGTATATCTGCTGAATGCAGGACAAAAGTATTGCAAACACTCTCCTATGAGTTTTCTACGTTACAATTGTCATGCGTTAAGTAGGATCTTTCTATACGCATGTCAATTTATTATGCGGGTGCTTTAAATAGTTTCGACACACATGCTTGCATATGGCACAGCAGGAGAGTCTGATCAGGTGCAAACAATTCGCAAAAAAACTTTCTACCCGATCTAAGGCAGCGAAGGGGTTAATTAACATAGAAATGAGTGTCAAGCAGTTTCAGATGCCGAGTTACACAATGATGACATTTTATTCAATGGGGTGGGGGTTTAATTTATTCCTTAAAGTAAAATTTCATGTAATTTCTAAAGTTAAAAAAATAGGAGTGTAATCATTCATTTTCATCGCGCGTGCATTAAATATACAAACATAATTTTTACTCTGAATTTTAAAACTCTTTTTTTCCCTTTAATTTAAGTATATTTTGGTAAATTATCATCAAATAATATTAATTTTTCTTTAGTTATGATTGAAATTGATTCTCTGAGTTTTAAGTACTAGATCTACAGATGCATTAACTTTTTCGCACGTGTGTTAATTCTCCAAGTTTTAATTACTACAGATTCATTAATTCCCGCCTATTTTAATATTCGGTAGCGAAACGTACAGGTAGCGAAACAACTTCATGTTGGGTAGCGAAACGACTGTAGCGAAACGTCCGGGGTAGCGAAACGTCTGGTAACCACCTGAATAATGGAGTGGCCAACCCACTCACGCAGAAGACTTCCCATATACACGGAGTACAATGTAACAAGGGAGAAAACTAAGGAGGGACGCCAGGGGACACAATTAACAGTCTTTTCTATTGTAAAGTATCACCTTTATAACAGCCCATGCAATAGAACCTTTGTAGAATGGTGTACATGTAACAAGGGAGATAACCGCGGAGTAGCCACAGGGGACATAATAAATAGTATTACCTATTGTGAATGGATAAAACAATTTCAACAATAGAGTTACAAGGGAAAGAACTGCATATTGTACCCAAGGGATATTAGCAGTGACAATTTCCTGTAATTACTGAAAATGTATGCTTATTTCAAACTTGGTTGACCTTTTGATACAGGTAATTCACGCTTTCACCAATTATATACATTTATAAAAGCAATAACCCTTCCACTCTCGATGAAGCCAAAAGCAAATTTGCAAACAGTTCGGAGACTGATCAGACGCCGCGTAGTTTCATCAGGATCCAATCTGTTTGAATCTTTTAAGTCATGCTACATTGAATCATTACTTTGAAACGATCTTGCAAACAACAAAGTTTAAGCAGAAGACCAAGAAATGGTGAAAGGGTAGAAAAGCTCACGAAAAATTTGGCAGTGGAAGGGCTAACACATGGAGACAACAACTTCATTATCATATTGTTGTTAGTCTCTTATTCTACCTAGTTAAATAACAACACAAACGAAGTAAACTATCATGATAAAAGAAAATCAAACATATGCACATTCAAAATACTAGGAGAAACTTATGTTACGTCATTATATGTTTCTCGTTTTATGTTTGCTAAATAAACGTATCGAGCTAACTTAATCAATGTGCCCCTCTGTGAAGATGTCATAAGAGATTTAAATTTCTGTAAAGTAGGCCAAGAACAATAAATTGCTGAAACATGTTTTTCTAATTTCTCTATAATATGGACATATTAATATCAAATGAAACTCGGATTCGATGGCACCTGCACTACATTTAGTACATATTCTATTAATTCTGTCAATGTTTCTATATCTTCCTTCTTCAATGGCAAGTCTATGCGCGGAACATCTTAATCTAGTTAAAGCAACTTTTTGTTTATTATTATTAACGCAATGTAGGTATTTTTCAAATTCAAAAGTAGTTTTGATTGCAGCATATGTATCTAACTTAGATGAATTACTAATTTCTGAATACCAGGCCCGGCTTTTACGAAACGTCTCAAACCCTTGCTCATGCTCAAAAAATGAGATCTTGCTCAATCTTCTAGTCATGAGATGAGCAATTGCTCAAGTTGGCTTTTACTAACAATTGTGAGACCGATCTCATCTCAAAGAATGAGAATTTGCTCAAAATTTGTGAGGCAGGTATGTAGCTGTCTCATTGACGATAACCCTAATGCCAGTAATGAAAATATTGTCAGTCTAAGACTTATTTCGTGGATATTGGTGTTCTTGGGTGGTTTTGTACTGGACTTGGGTGGATTTGGGTGAATTTTGGGTGAATCAAGGATTCATGATTGAGTGTATCATAAATTATTTTTTCTTAAAGTAAGCTAGACTACTTGGCACTAATATTATTACTTCCATATCGCTGACTGGCATTCAGATAACGAAAACTATGCCAGAAAATGACTTATTTCATGGATTTTAGTGGATTTTAAAGTTGATAACACTGGTTTTCTAGGTGTTGTGAAACCAGGTTGACACTGTCAACAGTCAGACTATCATACAGATCTAGTAAATTCACTGGCCATGATCAGCAGTGATGAAATCATCAATGTAATATACACATGCAGCTAACAAAGTTGATGTTAACAAGGTTAGAAACAACATATCATAGAAATAAATAGATCTAGTCAAATGTGGGTGGCATGATACTTTTCTATTATGGAAATGACGTCATTAAAATAACAACTCTATTTTTAGACTGATAAATAAAGGGGAAAAACTCAATAAAGCTAAAAAGGACAGTGTTGTTTATTACTGAAGGATAGTATTAAAGCGAATCGCAACGAGATGGTGCATTAAAAATAGTAATTTGTAAATATGTGTCAAACGCTTATATAAATGGGAAAGAATTAGTTTAGGATAAGAAATTCTGTTTAAAAAAAATGTATTTCAATAAAAAAAATATTGGTCTCTGGTGGGATTCGAACCCGGGGCCCGGCATTGGCGGACAGAAGGCAAAATAGGGGAAACCGCTTAGACCAATGGACCACGGAACTATCCGTTTATATCGGATCGATTTAACGTATTTCAATGTGTAGCGATCGAAAGTGCATACAACTTCGTAATTCGGCTCGTGTTTATGTCTGAGCCCGTGTAGAGAAGCAACAACAACAACTATACCGTTAGCTAACGCTATAGAAAAACGATGGAAAATATCTAAAAATCTAAGATTCGGTGACGATTCTTGAGACTTTTTTTGGACTGATCATATTTTTTTAATGTCAGAAGCCAAATAATGCCACAAATTTGCTTTTATTTGAGTATTTTATTTTATTTTGACAAGTACACTATCCGGTTGCGAGTCCCTTTAACAAGCAGGGTTATTTAATTGAAATTTGACATGGGATTCTCGCAATTAATGATGTTCTTATGGAGATAACTGTAAACAATAGGCCGCTTATGCACTTAAAAATCTCTGTCTCATTTGAGCAAATTCTCAAGCTGTTTAGTAAAAGCCAAAATGAGCAAGGTCTCAAGTGAGACAATGTCTCACTTGAATGAGACGAAATATGAGCATGAGATTTGCTTGAGTTTGAGACGTTTCGTAAAAGCCGGGCCAGTACTGTAGATACTGGTCACGTATTCTTTCAGCTACATTGTCAATCTGTAATTTTGAAACGTTCTGAGCATCAAATAAAAAACTAAACCCTGCTTCAGAAAGTAGATGCTTGACTTCTAGATTCCTCTGATTTATATACTTTCATCTCTCATGTCATAAACCTTGTAAATCAGTGAATCATCATCATCATCATCATCCTCTATTGTTCTAATATATCGACTTATGTGTGACGGAGAAACCATTACGTCAGTCTTGTTCCCACAACGTGAATTTAGATCACCCATAATACAAATCTTGCCAATTTCTGAATATTTATGAATATCTCGCTCTAATTTCTCAAAAAATCCTATTTCGTGTATAATAAAATATACAGAGTTTGAGGGGGGAATGTAGATAAAACACATATATATATCTTCATTCCACCCAAAAACTGATTTACAAAACTTAACCCATATACACCCATTGCTATCACAATCTAAAATCTCAATACCGTATTGAAAAAAACTTTTATAAAATAAGCACACACCTCCGTGACCACGCTTACATGTACTACCGTGCAAACTCTCACTCCGAGGAACAGACACACACTCATAACCATTCAATGCAAAATGATCTCGCCCTGTTTGCCACGTTTCACTAAAGAAAAGTATATCAAAGTCATGTACAAAATTAATAAAGTCATCATCATGCAGACAGCTTTTTAGACCCTCTACATTCCACGAGAGTATACTTAGGTTATCTAAGTCATACCCTTCTATGCTGGCCTATTCGGAATCCTCACTGCTGGGTTTATATAGTCTGTTGTTTATGTACAGTTTATCACACACCTACACTGCCTTTTTAGCTCACCTGAGCACAAAATGCTCAAGGTGAGCTATTGTGATCGGTCACCGTACGTCGGTGTCGGTGTCGTCTGTTCACAATTTGTTTCAAATAACTTCTTCTCTGAAACCAATGGCCCAATTTTAACCAAACTTGGTCAGATACATACTGTAGTTGTGAGCTTCAAAAAGTGTTGAAAAAAAGTGGGTGGGGCTATTGGTCTTGTTGCCATGGCAACCATGCACAATATCTAAAAAAATCTTCTTCTCAAAAACTACTGGTCCGATTTCAATTTGGTTTTCACCAACATGTTTCTCAATTAATATACTTTCAAAATTGTTCAAAGAATTTTGATCCGTCAAAAAACATGGCCGCCAGAGGGTGTGGTCATTACATAATATTGACAACCAAAGTCAAAACTTTTTGAAAATCTTCTTGTCAATAACCATATGTCCTAGGACAACCAAATTTCATATGTAGCATCATGTTGTGAACCGTTACCAAGATTGTTCAAATAATGCCCCCCAGGTCAAAAATGGCTCCGCCCTGGGGCTTATCAGTTTTACATAGAGTTATATAGGAAAACCTTTAAAACTCTTCTTCTCTGAAACTGTATGGCCTAGACCTTTTATATTTGGCAATGTAGCTTTGCCTTCTGGTCCTCTACCAAGATTGTTCAAATCGTGACCCCCGGGTCAAAAATGGCCCGCCCTGGGGCTTATCAGTTTTACATAAGAGTTATATAGGAAAAACCTTTAAAACTCTTCTTCTCTGAAACTGTATTGCCTAGACCTTTTATATTTGGCATGTAGCTTTGCCTTATGGTTCTCTACAAAGATTTTCAAATCATGACCCCAGGGTCAAAAATGGCCACGCCCCAGGGCTTATCAGTTTTACAAAGAGTTATATAGGAAAACCTTTAAAAGTCTTCTTCTCTGAAACTGTAAGGCCCAGACCTTTTATATTTGGCATGTAGCTTTGCCTTACGGTCCTTACGGTCCTCAAATCATGACCTCAGGGTAAAAAATGGCCCACCCTGGGCTTATCAGTTTTACATAGACTTAAAAAGGAAACCCTTTAAAAATCTTCTACTCTGAAACTGTAACCATTGTCAGAATTCAATAATATTTCGAATGAATATTATTTAAAACACCCTTTATTAGGACTTTTTATATAGTTTCCATATTTTTCCTTTTTGCTCAAACATTAATAATGACAAAACGGATTCTGAGTTACTTCTTCATGCAACAGTCCACTTCCATGCAATGAAAAACATCATTTTGCATTGAGTATTACACAATGGTTCCTCAGGTGAGCGATTTAGGGCCGCATGCGGCTCTTGTTTCCATCTCCTCTCCCTTTAATCATGGCAGGGATCAATGATCGTCTACGCTCTTGTACCTCTGTGGGATATAATGTTCTCTAACGTTGTAGGATGTTGAGCTTAGATTCGCGAATTTCTATGAATTTTTAACCGTCATTTTGGAAGCTGTGTCTTGGAATTTAACGACAATTGGTCTGATTTTACCATATGCACTTGCACCGATTCGATGGGCCCTGTCAATTTTAATTGTAGAACGGGGATCAGAGATCTTAAGGGTGTATCAATGTCATGAATTTGGGAACTTTTCAAAGTATATGAGTACACTCTATGATGGTTTTGAATTGAAGAGCTATTTAAGATGAATGAAACAATAGAAAAGTGTACATTTTGGTGAACAACAGTTAATGGCTCTACGGCCATGTAAAATTTACCCCACCCACTTCCTCTTATTTTGTCCTTTTCAAACAGCCCGCTTCAATAAAACCCATTTTAAATGAAAACAAATAATTATGATAATTTGGTTTTGTGTTATTTATTTCCCATCTATGGTAGTATTTCTTCATACAAAAACTAATTTAAGAAAAAAACGGCACCAAATGTGAAATTTATAAAGCTCTAAATATCATCGATATGGTACTTATTTGTAAATTTTGTAAGGGGCGATAACTCTTTTTACTTTAATAACTCAAAATTTTCAACACTGGCCTTTCAATTTCTTTTCATATTTTGAACTGCCTTAGTATGGGCTTTCATCTGGTAGAATATAAGAAAAAGTTTAATACTAGAACTCTTTCATTTTCAAACTTTTTTACTTTTTTTCATAAAATAAAAAATCTAATAAAATCATGCCCTATATAAAGCAAATTTTTGATATTCAAGGATCCATATTGTTCAAACCTGGTGCCTGCTTTGTCTAAATTTGGTTTATATATGTGAACATACCACCATAGACATGAAATAAATAAAGAAAACCCAAATTAACATTTTTGTTTTGTTTTGAAATAGATTTTACTGAAGCTTGTACTATGAATGGGTAAAATTTGAAGAAAAAAAATCCAAATTTGACATACCTCTTTAGCTCGCCTGTACGTAGTACATGACGAGCTATTGCAATACCCCCGGTGTAGTCGTCGTCGTCGTCTTTGTCGTCGTCGTGAACGGCGTAAACAATTTTAAGAAAATGTCTTTAACTTCTATGTCCCTTGAGGTATTGCTTTCATAGTTGGTATGTGTGTGTATATGGACAAGACCTTTACATGCACAGAAAAATTTAGACCCCTGTGACCTTGACCTTGAACTTAGGGCCTGCGTTTAGGTTTCGAAATCTGCGTTTAGGTTTTGAAAAATGCCTTTAACTTCTATATCCCTTAAGGTATTGCTTCCATAGTTATTATGTGTGTGTATATGGACAAGACCTTTACATGCACAGAAAAATTTAGACCCCTGTGACCTTGACCTTGAACTTAGGGCCTGCGTTTAGGTTTCGAAATCTGTGTTCAGGTTTTGAAAAATGCCTTTAACTTCTATATCCATTAAGGTATTGCTTCCATAGTCCGTATGTGTTTGTATATAGACAAGACCTTTCCATGCTCAGAAAAGTTTAGACCCCTGTGACCTTGACCTTGAACTTAGGGCCTGCGTTTAGGTTTCGAAATCTGCGTTTAGGTTTCGAAAAATGCCTTTAACTTCTATGTCCCTTGAGGTATTGCTTCAATAAATGGTATGTGTGTGTATATGAACAAGACCTTTCCATGCACAGAAAATGTTTGACCCCTGTGACCTTGACTTTGAACTTAGGGCCTGCGTTTAGGTTTCGAAATCTGTGTTTAGGTTTCGAAAAATGCCTTTAACTTCTATGTCCCTTGAGGTATTGCTTTCTAAGTTGGTATGTATGTGTATATGGGCAAGACCTTTACATGCAAAGAAAAATTTAGACCCGTGTGACCTTGACCTTGAACTTAGGGCCTGTGTTTAGGTTTTGAAATCTGTGTTTAGGTTTAGAAAAATGCCTTTAACTTCTATGTCCTTTGAGGTATTGCTTTCATAGTTGGTATGTATGTGTATATGGACAAGACCTTTACATGCACAGAATTTTTTTGACCCCTTTGACCTTGAACTTATGGCCTGTGTTTAGGTTTCGAAATCTGCGTTTAGGTTTTGAAAAATGCCTTTAACTTCTATATCCCTTAAGGTATTGCTTCCGTAGTCGGTATGTGTGTGTATGTAGACAAGACCTTTCCATGCTCAGAAAAATTTAGACTCCTGTGACCTTGACCTTGAACTTAGGGCCTGCGTTTAGGTTTCGAAATCTGCGTTTAGGTTTCGAAAAATGCCTTTAACTTCTATGTCCCTTGAGGTATTGCTTTCATAGTTGGTATGTATGTGTATATGGGCAAGACTTTTACATGCAAAGAAAAATTTAGACCCGTGTGACCTTGACCTTGAACTTAGGGCCTGTGTTTAGGTTTCGAAATCTGTGTTTAGGTGTAGAAAAATGCCTTTAAATTCTATGTCCTTTGAGTTATTGCTTTCATAGTTGGTATGTATGTGTATATGGACATGACCTTTCGATGCACAGAAACATTTAGACCTGTGTGACCTTGACCTTGAACTAAGAGCCTGTGTTTAGGTTTCGAAATCTGCGTTTAGGTTTCGAAAAATGCTTTTAACTTCTATATCCTTTGAGGTATTGATTTCATAGTTGGTATGTGTGTGTATATGGACAAGACCTTTCCATGCACAGATAAATTTGGACCCTTGTGACCTTGACCTTGAACTTAGGGCCTGTGTTTAGGTTTTGAAAAATGCCTTTTAAATATGTCCATTGAAATATTCCTTTCATATTCAGTTAAATGCATGTGTATATGGACAAGATCTTTCCTTGCATGCAAAATGTTTGAGCCCTCTGACCTTGACCTTGAACTTAGGACCCGCGTTTAGGTTTCAAAGTCTGCGTTTAGGTTTCTCAAAATTTCTTTAACTCATATATCCACTGAGATATTTCTTTCATATTTGGCATGCATGTGTATATGGACACGACCTTTCCATGCATGCAAAATTAGCCCAGTGTCCTTGACCTTGAACTAAGGTCGCAAAAGGTTTTAGGTTTCGAAATCTGCGTTTAGGTTTCAAAAATGCTTATAATTCCTATGTCCCTTGAGGTGTTATTTTCATATTTGATTTGCCAGTGTATATGGACAAGACCTTTCCATGCAGGCAAAAAGGTTGACCTCTGTGACCTTGAGTGTGCTTTTAAGTTTCTAAAGGTGCCGGTGGCGAGCTTTGTTGTCTCTCTGACAACTCTTCTTCAAATCGCTGTAGCTAAAAAAAAAGGACACCACCATATATATTTTTTTTTCATTTTTTCATTCATCATAAATAGCTCTTCCAAAAAAACAATGACAGAAAAAAAGTTTAATACTTTGAAAAAATGGCTCATGACATTGATACACCCTTAAGGACATTCTCGCAAAAGTCGAATACTTTCAGCTCACAGTTCTCGATATTCGGCTGAATATCACTTCCGGTTCCTGTTCCGGTTCCTGTTGACTGGTTGGTTTCCATGGACGGACCGACACTGTTCAAGCCTTCCTGTATGCCGAAAAACAATAGGTTGTCCCTCATAGACCTACATTTGAGATCAATTATGTCATCTGCCATTGTTTCCTTGTCCAATTGTAATTTGCGATTGTCTTTTGATAAAGAATTAACTTCTTTTTGAAGAGATTTGATATCTGCTTTGTTTGTTTCTGCAGCAGTTGAAATGTTTTCGAATTTGTCGCAAATGAACTTTTGGCTACCTTCAATGTCTACTAATTTGCTGTCAAGCGTGCTCAACCTTTTGTTTATGTCAGATACTTGGCTCGATATCATGTCCAACTGGCCAAGCTTTTTCTCCATTGTTTTGGGCTCACCGATCCCGTAGCTCGGACTTAACTCAGATTTGCCACGTTTTTTACCCTTTTTCGTCATAAAGTCACATAAATTAAGTTACCTCAATGCCAATGTGAATAATCCTCAACAACTAAATCCATTTTCATCCAATTTTATCACTTTATAACTTGATTTTATGTTAAATTTTTACCACTACGAAAATAAGTTATCGCTTCTTTTCACGCATGCGCAAACACAATTGACAACAATGCTTCAATACTTATACAGTTATTGCCTTGGACCATTACCAACTCACCCATATTACCCTACCTCAGTTTGACCTTGACTGTGACCTACTTTGGACTTAGAAAAGATTCAGAATATATTGTCAAGGATGCCACAGGGGGCATAAGCGTTTATTGAACGCGCGGTCTTGTTTAAATAGAATTTCTCATCTTAACCTAATTCTTATCTGTTTATTTAAGTGTTTGACATACATTTACAAATTACTAATTTCATTGCTAAATCTGATTGCGATCCTCTTTATGTTGATGTAAATTGCCTATTTTAATTAGTATCTAGTACAGTTCATCTGTCAGTTAACTATGCACATTTGCCTCAAAGATAATACAATTAACCACAATCCTTCCTTTCACATTCAATTGCTTTAGATTAATTTAGCGTTACGACTTTTTAACTTTTCAACCTGGTGTTCTCAGCATATAACACTAATATAACAACCAAATGAACATGTACATGTATTCTAAAAATAAATATGCAAACTCAAATGAAAAATAAATTTTTAGTATCATTGGCTAAAATAGGTAGAGAGATACTAAGTAAATTAATTAATTTATTACACAGGTAAACAAAATGCAATGTTATAAAATGTAGAAAACCCTTCATTTGTTGGAGACATGAAAAAGAAAGGAAAGGTTGAGCTATATTTCTTTTCTGACTTTTTACATGTAGATCACAAACACAGTCGGCTACAGTCAAACCTGTGTGAAGTGACCACTAAAGAAGATGCATGGTAGCTGGGTATAAGCTCTGATGAGCTTTTATAACTTACAATATTTATCGACTATATTTAAAGATAGGTGACGGCATGTGGAAGGCTCCTATGGCTACAGGAGCCTTCTGCATAATATTTGCCCTGCATTAAGCTGCCAGTTGTCATAAATAGCACAAACATATTGTCATTTTAATGGTGTAAAAGTCGCTAAACACAGATCTATTTGACTTATTTAGTTGTACTTTCAATAATTTCAGAATTATGGCACTACCAAGACAGCTGTGTGAAGTGAACCAGATGAACTATGAGGAGTTTGTTTCATTGCTTGGAAATGTAGTTGAGCACAATGCATTATGTGCTGCAGCTGTGTGGGGATCTAGACCTTTTCAAACAACTGACCAATTGAAACAGACTTTTGCAGCCTTCCTTGATCAGCTATCACAAAATGGTCAATTACTTAAATTTCATATGAGGGGGGAGTTTTTATACGCCCACCTCTAAAGGTGGTCGTATATTGGCGTGGCCCTGTCCGTCCATTCGTTCATTCGTCTGTCAACATTTTGTTTGTCCGGAGTTTTTCTGGAAAACTATTATAGGGATATTATTCAAACTTCACACAAATGTTATATGCATCAAGATCTAAAGCTGAGTTGAGTTTGAGGTTCATTCGAATTTTCGTAAAAGAGTTATCTGCCCTTGATGTACTCAAATATGCTATAAAAAGCTTGTCCGGAGTATTGTGGGAAAACAATTGGAGGGATATTAATGAAACTTCACACAAATGTTATATGCATCAAGATCTAAAATTGAGTTGAGTTGTAGGTTCATTCAAATTTTCGTTACAGAGTAATCTGCCCTTGGTGTACTCAAATATGCCATAAAAAGCTTGTCCAGAGTTTTCTGGGAAAACTATTGAAGGGATATTAATGAAACTTCACAAAAGGTTATATGCATCAAGATCTAAAGCTGTGTTAAGTTTGAGATGTATTTGATATTTCGTTACAGAGTAATCTGCCCTTGGTGTACTCAAATATGCTATAAAAAGCTTGTCCGGAGATTTTTTGGAAAACTATTTGAGGGATTAATGAAACTTCACACAAATGTTATATGCATCAAGATCTAAAGCTGATTCGAGTTGTAGGTTCATTTAACTTTCCGTTACAGAGTTATCTGCCGTTGATGTACTCAAATATGCTATAAAAAGCTTGTCCACAGTTTTCTTGGCAAACTGTTTCAATGAAACTTCACAGAAAGGTTATATGCATCAAGATCTGAAGCTGAGTTAAGTTTGAGATTTATTTGATATTTCGTTACAGAGTTATCTGCCCTTAGTGTACTCAAATATTCTACATGTATAAAAGGCTTATTTGACAGTGTTTACACACTAAGCAACTATAGTTCTGAATGGATTTTGATTATGTTTGCCCACAGTATAATTATAGAAGTATATGTTTATGAAAAGGTTGATTATTATTGAAATCTGATCATTGTGTCGAGTTATCTGCCCTTGGTGTACTTAGATATGCTAGAAAAGGCTTTATTTCTGTATTGTTTATGCTCTCAGAGCTCTAAAAGTCTACAAATTAGAAAAAAAATTGATAAAACTATATATTTCTTTGCCAGTGGGCGTATAATGTACAGTGGAGAATCTGTTATTATTTCCCGTTTAAACGCAAACGTACGCAAACGCAAAACACTAAAACGTAGAAAAGTACAACTTTTGGAAATGGAACTTTTTTCCTTCTTTTGAGATAAAAATTAAATGCATAAAACGCATATTTATGGAGTAAAAGATTAAAAAACAATTTTACAGAATGTGGACAGTTTCCCAAAATTAGGATTTCTGAACCCTACAGAGTAGGGTAGATTTTAGGTTTTCTCATGTAAATGAATGAAACATATGCATTAATTGTGAACCATTTAATCGAGTTATAGTCATTTCGTAGCCACGTCATTTCGTAGCCGTTAAAATAAGTCATTTTGTAGCCGAATTTCGAGTCATTTCGTAGCCGCGCAAAACCTATAAGTCATTTCGTAGCTGATTTTTGAGTCATTTCGTAGCCACCAAAAAAGTTGAATAAGTCATTTCGTAACCACCAAAAAAAGAAAATGAATAGCACCAAATAAGGCATAAGTCATTTCATAGCCTCTGAAAATTGGAAAAGTCATTTCGTACCCGAATATTTTTTTCTGTATTTTTATTTTTTTTAATATTTTCACGAATTAAGAACGATATTTTGTTTTTATTTTTTTCAACAAAAATGTGAAAATACGCAAAGTTAACAAATACATTTATTTTATTAAAAGAGATGTAAACATAGGCAGGATTATTATTGGCATTTAAGACAGATGGCAGCTTAAAGTAAGGTGATTGCTGATTTACTTTCAGTTTGCTTTAAGCAGTCATCTGGCTAAATAGACATTTTAGGAATAAAAGATTGAATTAGATGTGCAGAAAATTTCCTTCTTAAGCAGCCACTTGTACATAACGTTACCTTTATACGCAACTTAATTCAAATAAAGGTTCAAAAGTATATATGAATAAGAGTTGAGTTGATAGTAAATATAGACAGGATTATTAATGGCATTAAAAATTAGGTATTGGGTGTGGCTTATGAAGAAGAGTTATTTCATTGGCTGAGTTTTGAAAGCATAACCTGATAAGTTTAAAGCTTATAGTGTTTCATTGTGCAGACGAATTTATACAAGTTTTTCTGTTGGTGTTTTTAGCTCACCTGAGCACAAAGTGCTCATGGTGAGCTATTGTGATCGGTTGTCGAACGTTGGTGTCCGTGTCGTCTGTTCACAATTTGTTCCAAATAACTTCTTCTCTGAAACCAATGGCCCAATTTTAACCAAACTTAGTCAGATACATACTGTAGTTGCAAGCTTCAAAAATTGTTCAAAAAAAGTGGGTGGGGCAATCTGTCTTGTTGCCATGGCAACCATGCACAATATCTAAAAAAATCTTCTTCTCAAAAACCACTGGTCTGATTTCAATTTGGTTTTCACCAACATGTTTCTCAATTAATATACTTTCAAACTTGTTCAAAGAATTTTGATCTGTCAAAAAACATGGCCGCCAGAGGGCGTGGTCATTTTCCGTATTTACGTAATATTGACAACTAAAGTCAAAACTTTAAATATATTCTTGTCAATAACTATAAGTCCTAGGACAACCAAATTTCACATGTAGCATCATGTTGTGAACCTTTAGCAACAGTGGTCAAATAATGGACCCCGGGTCAAAAATGGCCCCGCCCTGGGCCCAGACCTTTTATATTTGGCATCTAGCTTTGCCTTATGGTCCTTTACATAGATTGTTCAAATCATGACCCCCGGATCAAAAATGGCCCTGCCCCAGGACTTATAATTTTTACAAAGACTTATGTAGTAAAACCTTTTAAAATCTTCTTCTCTGAAACTGTAAGGCCCATACCTTTTATATTTGGCATCTAGCTTTGCCTTATGGTCCTCTACCAAGATTGTTCAAATCATGACCCCAGGGTCAAAAATGGCCCTGCCCCGGGGCTTATCAGTTTTACATAGACTTCTACAGGAACTTCCGAGTTGTTTCAATTTCATGCAACAGTCCACATACATGCAATGACAAACTTCATTATGCATCGAGTATAACACAATAGTTCCTCAAGTGAGCGATTAAGGGCAGCATGCTGCTCTTGTTTTTAGCTCACCTGAGCCGAAGGCTCAAGGTGAGCTGTTGTGATCGCCCGCCGTCCGTCTGTCCGTCCGTCTGTCTGTCCGTCCGTTCAAATTTACTTCAAGCGACATCTCCTCTGAAACCGCGAGTTTGAGGGAAAAACTAAATTGCTGACGGTGTTCCTTGGATGCTTCTCTACAGAAATTGTTAAAATAAAATTCATTGGTGGACTACTTATTGAAATTTATTAAAAAAAGTGAAAAACTTTAAACAAGTTTTTTGTAAAAAACCACTGTTCCCACACCTTAGATATTGCATGAATAGTATCTTCTACTAAATCACTTTCAAAATTGTAAAAAATCAAAACCCTAGGGTCAAATTTGACTCAAGCCTGGCCATATCAGTGCTTTTTGATGCAGGTCTGACAGTAAAAACTCTCTAATGATCCGTTTTTATACAGACCCACTGTATTTTCCAGGCTAAGAAGCTACCCTTATACTAAATGCAACATTTTAGCAAACAATTTGGATCCAGGTCAGATGCCACATAATGCTGCATCTAATCTGGATCTGAAACTATTTGCCACTCATTTACATATTTTCTTATATTTAGAAAATATAAGTTATTATTTTTTACATATTTCACATACAAACATTTGGAGCAGACAACAGTTCAGCATGATAATGGTAATTTCTCTCTGAGAGCGTCTCCTATTGCATAACTGACCCATAGCTAGCTCTGAACTCAGGTCACTGAGATACATAACGATGTCTGCTATTTTATGCTCAAGCACAACTTAGTTCGAGGCATATTACTTTTGGTCTGTCTGTTTGTTTGTTTGTGTTTTGTTTGTTTGTTTATCTTTCTGTCTATCAGTCCACAATTAATTCTTGGCCATAAACAGTATGGATCCAGGTCAGATGCCACATAATGCTGCATCTAATCTGGATCCAAACTATTTGCCACTCATTTACATATAGTTTCTTATATTTAGAAAATGTAAATAATGATATTTATTAACCTATTAACCCATACATATTCCTTTTTATGTCTTTAATTTATTCTTCCACAGAAGAAAATAATTTCACTTTATACAGTCATTGTTGTCTTTAACAATTGCTTCAAATGACATCTCCTTATATACCGCTGAAAAGATTTCAACCAAACTTTACACGAATGTTCCTTGGGTCAAGTTCTTTCAAAATTGTTCAAAGAATTAAAAACAATGTAGAACTCTGGTTGCCATGGCAACCAAGTGAAAAAATAAGGAAATCTTAAAAAATCTTCTTGTCTGAAACTACAAGGGCCAGATCTTAGACATTTGTCACATAGCATCATCTACAGGTCCTCTATCAAACTACAAACTATGCCCCTGGGGTCAAAATTGGCCCCGCCCGGGGGGTCACAGTTTAACATAAAGTTATATAGTGAAATTTTCAAACGTCTTCTCCTCTGAAACTAATATGGCCAGCGCTTTGATATCTGGCATGGTGACACTTTTAGATGTCCTATACCAATAAGGTTCAAATGGTTCTGGTCGAGTGCATATCATCTACAGGTCCTCTATCAAGTTTGTACAAATTATGCCCCTGGGGTCAAAATTAGCCCCACTCCGGGGGTCACAGTTTTCAAACGTCTTCTTTTCTGAAGCTAATATAGCCAGAGCTTTGATATTCGGCATGGTGTTACTTCTAGATGTCCTTTATCTAGTTTGTTCAAATGGTTCCAGTCTGTTGCATATGTAGGTCACAGGAGCTAAAAATAGATTTTTTCAATGGAAACTTAAAAAAAATCTTCTTGTCTAGAACCCTAGTACCCTGATCTTAGATATGTGGAACATAGCATCATATACAGGTCCTCTATCAAGATTGTTCAAATTATGCCCCATCGGGTAAAAAATGACCCCGTCCTGGACATAAATCATTATCTCCATTTTGATGTACAGCTATTCTCAGGTGAGCGACATATGCCCCATGGGGCTCTTGTTTTTAATCCTAGATGGTCTCAGGTGCGTTCTCAGGGTATTTCCCGCCAAAGACTACGTAAAAATTCGACTCGCAATAACATAATTCTTACCCCCTCTGTTTGGTTTAAACACTCTCACTCTAGAGGGGTCCGGGGGCATGCTCCCCCGGAAATTTTTTAATCCTACTTGGTCTCTGGTGCGTTCTGAGGGCGTTTCCCGCATTCAAAGACTATGTTAAAATTTGACTTAAAATAACACATTATTGATTCTAGGATAAGATTTTTTCTGAAAGCTTCCAGTCATTGATCTCTACCCCCTACAATTTTTATTGCATTTTTGGACTTTTCAATTTTTCTATGTTTGCGGACAATGTGTACGCATTTGCGTTTTTTGCGTACAGGTAGCTACGGGCCTGCCTCTTATTTAACCCTTCTCTCATAGCATAGTTTCAGTTTTAAAGACTGTTTGTTTCTAAAGTAGGCTGAGAAGGGTCTGTACTGTTTGACATTTTGCAATAAATTGCAAGAAACAAAGTTCTCTAAAATTATAAAACATATTATAGACTAATCTGACTATGACTAAATTGAAAACTGGAATAGTTCAGGGCTGAATATGTCACTTAACCCATTTCCCAATAGCCTGTTCCTATTTTTAGCTCACCTGAGCCAAAGGCTCAAGGTGAGCTATTGGGATGGCTCTGTGTCCGGCGTCCGTCGTCGTGCGTCGTCGTTAACAATTGCTTCAAATGACATCTCCTCCTATACCGCTTGACAGAATTCAACCAAACTTTACAGAAATATTCCTTAGATCAAGCTCTTTCAAATTTGTTCAAAGAATTAAAAACAATGCAGAACTCTGGTTGCCATGGCAACCAAAGTGAAAAAATAAGGAAATCTTTAAAAATCTTCTTCTCAAAAACTGCAAGGGCCAGAGCTTAGATATTTGGCACACAGCATCATCTACAGGTCCTCTATCAAGTTTGTTCAAATTATGTCCCTGGGGTCAAAATTGGCCCCGCCCCGGGGGTCACAGTTTTACATAGAGTTATATAGTGAAATTTTCAAATGTCTTCTTCTCTGAAACGAATATGGCTAGAGCATTGATACTCGGCATGGTGACACTTCTAGATGTCCTCTACATATTTTGTTCAAATGGTTCCGGTCGGTTGCATAAGTAGGTCACAGGAGCTAAAAATAGATTTTTTGAATGAAAACTTAAAAAATCTTCTTGTCTGAAACTACAAGGGCCAGAGCTTAGATATTTGGCATATAGCATCATCTACAAGTCCTCTATCAAGTTTGTTCAAATTATGTCCCTGGGGTCAAAATTGGCCCCGCCCCGGGGGTCAATGTTTTACATAGAGTTATATAGTGAAATTTTCAAACGTCTTCTTCTCTGAAACGAATATGGCTTGAGCATTGATACTCGGCATGGTTACACTTCTAGATGTCCTCTACATATTGTGTTCAAATGGTTCCGGTCGGTTGCATAAGTAGGTCACAGGAGCTAAAAATAGATTTTTTGAATGAAAACTTAAAAAATCTTCTTGTCTGAAACTACAAGGGCCAGAGCTTAGATATTTGGCACATAGCATCATCTACAGGTCCTCTATCAAGTTTGTTCAAATTATGTCTCTGGGGTCAAAATTGGCCCCGCCCCGGGGGTCACAGTTTTACATAGAGTTATATTGTGAAATTTTCAAACGTCTTCTTCTCTGAAACTAATATGGCCAGAGCTTTGATATTCATCATGGTGACACTTCTAGATGTCCTTTACATATTTTGTTCAAATGGTTCCGGTCGGTTGCATAAGTAGGTCACAGGAGCTAAAAATAGATTTTTTCAATGAAAACTTAAAAAAAATCTTCTTGTCTAAAACCCTAGTATCCTGATCTTAGATATTTGGCACATAGCATCATATACAGGGCCTCTATCAAGATTGTTCAAATTATGCCCCTCAGATAAAAAAATGACCCCATCCTGGACATAAGTCATTATCTCCATTTTGTCAGTGATTCTCAGGTGAGCGAAATATGCCCCATGGGGCTCTTGTTTAGCTCGTCTGAGCCGAAGGCTCAGGATGAGCTATTGTGACCGCTCTTCGTCCGTCGTCTGTCGTCCGTCATCCGTCGTCCGTCCACATTTCAAACAACATCTCCTCAGAAACTACTAACCCGATTTCAACCAAACTTTATCAGAAGCATCAGTGACATTAAGGGGGAACAAAATAATGTTCAAAGTTTTTGGCTAGAAGTATTCCCCTTGTTTTGGGACTAGATTTTCTAACATGACCGTATAGACAACTTTTAATACGTAAGAAAATCTTTAAAAATCTTCTTCTCAGAAACCAAAAGGCCAAGACCTTTGATATTTGGTATGTATCATAACCTAATGATCTTCTACCAAGATTGTTCAAATTTTTACCCTGGGGCCAAAAATGGCTGCGCCCTGGGGCTTATCAGTTTTTCTTAGGAAAACCTTTGAAAATCTTCTTCTCTGAAACTGTATAGCCTAGATCATTAATATTTGAGATGTAGCTTTGCCTTATGGTCCTTTACCTAGATTGTTCAAATTATGACCCCCGGGTCAAAATTTGCCCCGCTAGGGGGCTTATCAGTTTTACATAGACTTATATAGGAAAACCTTTAAAAATCTTCTTCTCTGAAACTGTAAGGCCCAGGTCTTTAATATTTGACATATAGCTTTGCCTTGTGGTCCTCTACCAAGATTGTTCAAATTTTGACCCTGGGGCTAAAAATGACCCCGCCCTGGGGCTTATCAGTTTTTTAGCTCACCTGAGCCAAAGGCTCAAGGTGAGCTATTGTGACCGCTCACCGTCCGTAGTACGTCTGTCCGTCTGTCCGTCTGTCCGTTCACTTTTACTTCAAACGACATCTCCTCTGAAACCCGCCAATTGTAGGGAGAGTTCAAACTGCTCATGATGTTCCTTGGATGCTTCTCTACAGAAGTTGTTCAAAAAAAATGAAAAAAAGCACAAACTCTGCTTGAAAAAGCAAAAAAGCAAAAATCTTTAAAAAATCTTCTTGCCCAAAACTACTAGGCCCTAAGCTTTGATATTTGTACAGTAGAATCTCCTGGTGGATCTCTCTATAGTTTGTTAAAATGAAATCCCTAGGGTCACATTTGACACCACCCTGCACAGTTTAAGTGCTGCTCTAGGCAGGTTTTACAGTATTTTTGATTTAGGCAGAACTGTATTTACCTGAGTTACCCTTAATATACTATGGGCAAATAACCAATATTTGCAAACAGTTTGGATCCAGATCAGATGCAACATAATGCTGCATCTAATCTGGATCCAAACTATTTGCCACTCATTTACCAACTTAACATTTTCTAAAAAATAAAAATGTACATTTTTTACACACAGAAGGTATTTAGCAGACATCATTTCAGTCTGGTAAGGGTAAGCTCCCAGACTGCTGCTGCTACAGTTCTCTTACATAATATTTGACCTCAGTGATCAGGCCAACAGAACTGAACATGTTGTCTGCTAAAGTTTAGAAATGGTTCAGTCGTTTGTTCAGACATTTGTTAACCCATTACCCCATAAATGTGCATTTTTAGGCCTTTGATTTATTCCTCCACTTAAGAAAATAATTCCCCTTTAACCCTTTCCCCCATAGCATATCTCTAGTATTGAATGTAGGTGTCCACTTAAAACAGGTTGAAAGTAAAGCAGAATGCGCTTTAAGCGCATTCTGCTTTACTTTCAGCCTGCTTTAAGCTATCATCTACTAGAATATAGAAAATATTTTGTATTATACATATTTATGAATGTATAAATTGGAACTATTTTCTTTAGAGCAAGAATAAACTGAATGTGCTAAAAGGCGCTTCTATGGGGGAAAGGGTTAAACAGTCATGAAAATGTAAGATGTGAAATAAGTTTCTATATCCTAGTAGATGGTAGCTTAAAGCAGTTTGAAAGTAAAGCAAAGTGTGCATTAAGACCCATTCTGCTTTACTTTCAACCTGCTTTAGGTGGCCACCTATTTTCAAAACTAGAAGCAGGCTATGGGGTAATGGGTAAAATGAAATTGCCTATTTGGAAAGAGCCTAATGAGAGGAAGTGCCATTTGCAAAGGCCATAACTCTGACATCATTGTTTTTTTTAGTTATTTCCCTTTGTCATATTTTCTTGTCAAGAAGACAACTCCAGGTCTACTGATGCTATTGTAATGAAATTTTATGTATGGAAAGAAACTGATGAGAGAAAATGCCTAGTGCATAAGGGCAGCAATATTTTGTTTTCCCCTTTGTCATATTTTATTGTCAGGAAAATAACTCCAGTTCTGCTGACGCTAGTGAAATAATTATCATTTACAGGAAATGGAAATAGCTTGATAAGAGGATGTGTCATGGATAAGGGTCATAAGCTTGGCAACAAAATTCACTTTTGTCATGTTTTCTTGTCCGGAAGATAACTCCATTTATAGCTATATTAAAATGTTGTCTTGCCCAGTCAACTTAGGTACAAACTTCAATGTCCTCAGGTGAGCGAATTTAGGGCCATGGCCCTCTTGTCTTAGGAAAACCTTTAAAAATCTTCTACTCAGAAACCGTATTGCCTAGATCATTAATATTTGACATGTAGTTTTGCCTTATGTTCATCTACCAAGATTGTTCAAATTATGATCCCAGAGTCAAAAATGGCCCCGCCCCAGGGCTTATCAGTTTTACATGGACTTATATAGGAAAACCTTTAAAAATCTTCTTCTCTGAAACTGTAAGGCCCAGGTCTTTAATATTTGACATATAGCTTTGCCTTGTGGTCCTCTACCAAGATTGTTCAAATTATGACCCCGGGCCAAAAAAGGCCCCGCCCTCGGGCTTATCAGTTTTTCGTAGGAAAACTTTTAAAAATCTTCTTCTCTGAAACCGTAAGTCCCAGATCATTTATATTTGACATGTAGCTTTGCCTTATAGTCCTCTACCAAAGTTGTTCAAATTATGACCCGGGGTCAAAATTGGTCCCGCCCCGGGGCTTATCAGTTTTACATAGACTTATATAGGAAAACCTTTAAAAATCTTCTTCTCTGAAACCGTAAGGCCCAGATCATTTATATTTGACATGTAGCTTTGCCTTATGGTCCCCTACCAAGATTAATAAAATTATGACCCCTGGATCAAATTTGGTCCCGCCCCGGGCTTATCAGCTATATCAAAATGTTGTCTTGCCCAGTCAGCTTCTATTTGTACAATGTCTCAGGTGAGCGAAATGTGGCCCTCTGGGCCTCTCGTTTGATGTAGACATTAGTTTGTAAAAAAATTTTAATGCAGGCCATCTTTAACATTTATGTTTTATGTATTCGGTTCGTAATTCGGCGTCTGAAGGACAAATTAAGAGAAAGTGGTATTCTGACTCGATTCAAGCCGTGTTACATAATTTACATTGTTTGAAAAAGATACAGTGGAGAAAACGTCATTCTCTACCGTTTAAACGCAAACGTAACACAAACACAAAAAACAATTCTGACTTCATTTTTCTATGAGTGGCAAACATTTTGGAGCCTTATTAGACGCCCGGTTACCCATTGTCTGATCAGGTTTCGAACTGTAATTTTAGCGTAAAAGCGTTTATTGGAAAAGAATAATGCTCTTTACCGTTTAAACGCAAACGAAACGCAAATAATACAAACAATTCTGACTTAATTTTTCTATGAGTGGCAAACATTTTGGAGCCTTATCAGATGCCAGGTTGCCCGGTGTCTGATCAGGCTCCGGTGTGTTTGCAGTGGCAATTATAGTATTAGCGTAAAGGTGTTTACGGGGAAAGAATAACGTTCTTTACCGTTCAAACGCAACCAAAACGCAAACGCAAAAAACAATTCTGACTTTTCATTTTTCTTTGAGTGGCAAACATTGTTGAGCCTCACTAGATCAGACGCCGGTTACCCGGTGTCTGATCAGGCTCCGAACTGTTTGCACTGGCAATAATAGTTTAAGCGTAAAAGCATTTATTGGGGAAAGAATAACGTTCTTTACCGTTTAAAGGAACATCAATCTCACATTTGTCTAAAGTGTGTTCTGCTGCACCACTGTATTTAACCGTCGTTTTGTATACTCAGTTCCAAAAGTAACAGTGCACTTTGTTTTCTGTAATTATTTATTGACTTTTTTCCTGAAAGCCAATGTATTTGGCGACTTCGAAATGACTTATGGGTTTTGCGCGGCTACGAAATGACTCGAAGTTTGGGTAAGAAATGACTTATTTTACCGGCTACAAAATGACTCGGCTACGAAATGACTAGCTCCCATTTACTCTCTAGCTTATCCCTTGTAATTGAATATTTTGACCAGTTAAAGCAGTTTAAAAGTAAAGCAGAATGCACCTTTAGGCATATTCTGCTTTACTTCCCGCCTGCAATAAGGCTATTGAGCTACCATCTACTAGAATGAAGAAAATATTTCTTATGTATTCACATTTATGACTGAAAAAACTGTTCATATTTGTTTCAGTGGAGGAATAAATAAAAGGGGGTACTTATGGATAAATGGGTTGAAACAAACACATGTACAAATTGTCAGATTCTTTAAAATACTGATGATTCTTGAATATCTGAGTAACAATTAGTTTGCAACCTTATCAAACATCTTAAAAGATTCCGAACTGTTTGCAATGAATGTATTTGGTTAACATAAACATGTCTAATTCCTTCCTCCCTGAAACTTCAAGTGGACAATTCCAGTTTCCAATTAAGTATGACTATTCACAGTTGTTTTTAGCTCACCTGGCACGAAGTGCCAAGGTGAGCTATTGTGATCGCCCTGTGTCCGTTGTCAGTCGTCCGTCGTCAAACTTTTTGTTCAAAGATCTTCTTCTTGGAAACCAATGGGCCAATTTCATCAAAACTTCATAGGATTGTTCCTTGTAGGGTACTCTCTCAGATTTCTTCAAATATAGGTAATCCAATTGAAATTGTGGTTGCCATGGCAACCAATTGAAAAAACTTTAAAAATCTTCTTGTCAAAAACTACTGGTCCGAATTGAAAATAATTTTACCCAAATGTGCCATTGGTGACCCTCTATCAGATTCTTAAAATAATTTTCCTATCTTGAAAAACATGGCCGCCAGTGGGTGGGGCAGATTTTCCTTATATGGCTATATAGTGAAAACTTAAAAAATCTTCTTGTCAAAAACTAGTGGTCCGATTTGAAAGTAATTTTATGCAAATGATCCATGGGTGACCCTCTACTAGATTTCTTAAAATTATTTTGATATCTAAAAAAACATGGCCGCCAGTGGGTGGGGCAAAATTTCCTTATGTTACTGTATAGTTAAAACTTTAAAAATCTTCTTCTCTGAAACTACTGGTTCAAATTAAAAATAATTTAATATAAATGGTCAATTGATGATCTTCTACCAGATTTCTTAAAATCATTTTGTTATCTTAAAAAACATGGCCGCCAGTGGGTGGGGCAAGTTTTCCTTATGTTACTGTATAGTAAAAACTTTCAAAATCTTCTTCTCTGAAACTACTGGTCCAAATTAAAAATAATTTTGCAGAAATGGTCAATTGATGATCCTCTACCAGATTTCTTAAAATCATTTTGTTATCTTAAAAAACATGGCCGCCAGTGGATGGAGCATGTTACTGTATAGTAAAAACTTTAAAAATCTTCTTCTTTGAAACTACTGATTCAAATTCAAAATAATTTTACACAAATGGTTAATTGATGACCCTCTACCAGATTTCTTGAAAATCATTTTGTTATCTAAAAAACATGGCCGCCAGTGGGTGGGACAAGTTTTCCTTATATTTCTGTATAGAAAAACTTTCAAAAAAATTCTCTTGAAACTATTGGTCTGATTTAAGAATTATTTTACACAAATAATGATTCATGGGTTACCCTTTGCCAGTTTTCTTCAAATAATCTTCCTAGCTCAAACAACATGGCCACCAGTGGGTGGAGGTGAATAAGTGAAAACTTAATCATAACTGGTCGATTTACATGACCGTAATCATGGATACCAGGTGAGCGATTTAGGGCCACATGCGGCTCTTGTTCAATTTTTATGCCATGAGAATCTACGATTCGGGGGCATATAGTTTTTGTCATGTCTGTTGGTTTGTCCGTCTGTTTGTGCCTAAAACCTTAACCTTGCTATAACTCTTGCATTTTTGTACCTGGGCCTTTTATACTTGGCATGTGTCTTCCCTGTATCAAGACCCTTCCAACCATACAAAACTTTTTGACCTTGTGACCTTGACCTTGATATTTGACCTACTTTTATAAAAAAAATTAAATGGCTATAACATTTGCACCAGTTGGCCCAGGGCTTTCATATTTTGTATGTATATTTCTTGCGTCAAGACATCTTTGACCATGTGACCTTCACCTTTGACCTATTTAATCAAACTTTAACCAAAAACCTTAACCTTGGCTATAACTTTTGCATTTTTGATCCTGGGCCTTTAATACCTGGCATGTGTATTCCTCATGGCCAGACCTTTCTAGCTGTACAAAACTTTTTGACCTTTTGTCTTTACCTTGACGTTTGACCTACTTTTGTAAAAATCTTTAAATGGCTATTACATTTGCACCAGTTGGCCCAGGATTTTCATATTTTGTATGTATATTTCTTGCGTCAAGACCTTTCCAACCATACCAACATCTTTGACCATGTGCCCTTCACCTTCACCTTTGATCTATTTAATCAAACTTTAACCAAAAACCTTAACCTTGGCTATAACTTTCGCATTTTTAAACCAGGAACCTTTATACTTGGCATGTGTATTCCTCATGACAAGATCTTTCTAACCATACAATACTTTTTGACCTTGTGACCTTGACATTTGACCTACTTTTGTTGAAATCTTTAAATGGCTATTACATTTGCACAATTAGGACTACGGCTTTCATATTTTTAGCTCACCTGAGCTAGCTCAGGGTGAGCTTTTGCAATACTTGAATGTCCTTCGTCTGTCGTCAACAATTTTAGTGTTTACATTCTAGAGGCCACAATATTTATTCAATCTTTCTTAAACTTGCTCAGATTGTATATTACCGTAAGAGTTCTGATGAGTTCGATTGTTGTTGAAATCAGATCAATAGGTCAAGAGTTACCCACCTTTGAGTTGCTGAAAATGCCATATTTCGGGGTGTTTACACTCTAGAGGCCACAATATTTATCCAATCTTTCTCAAACTTGTTCAGATTGTATATTTTCATAAGAGCTTGGATTATGGTTGAAATCGGACCTATAGGTCAAGAGTTATCTACCTTTGAATTGCTGAAAATGCCATATTTAACAGTGTTTACACTCTAGAGGCCACAATTTTTACCCAAACTTGCTCAGATTGTATATGACCATAAGGATTCAAATGAGTTTGATTATGGTTTAAATCGGACCAGTAGGTTGAGAGTTATCAACCTTTGAATTGCTGAAAATGCCATATTTAAGGGTGTTTACACTCTAGAGGCCACAATTTTTATCCAATCCATCTCAAACTTGCTCAGATTGTTTATGACCATAAGAGTTCTCGTGAGGTTAATTATGGTTGAAATCGGACCAATAGGTTGAGAATTATCTGCCTTTGAATTGCTGAAAATGCCATATTCAACAGTGTTTACACTCTATAGGCCACATATTTTAACCAGTCTTTTTCAAACTTGCTCAGATTGTATATGACCATAAGAGTTCGAATAAGTGTGATTATGGTTGAAATCGGAACAATAGGCCAAGAGTTGTCTGCCCTTGAACTGCTGAAAATGCCATATCTTACAGCGTTTACACTCTTGCAACTACAGTTTTCAATGGATTTTGATTATACTTGCACACAAAGTATATAACTATAAGTTCTCAAAGGAGTGCAATTATTGTTGAAATCTAATCATTGTGGCAATAGTTAGCTGCCCTTGATATACTTTGAAACGCAAGAAAAGGCTTCATTTCAGTATTGTTTAGGCTCTAGTTATCTGCCCTTGATATACTCTACTATACTAGAATTATGAGGTTTTATTCCCAAATTGTTTACATGCTATACTACTATGGATTTAGATTGAAACGGGTGAAACAGAAAGGTACAGCTATCAAGCTTCAGTACAACAGGTGAGCGATATCAGGGCCTTCAGGCCCTCTTGTTTTTATTCCCCCGGCATCGACAGATGCGGAGGCATATAGTAATCTTCCTGTCCGTCTGTCCGTAACAAGGTTAAGTAGATTTTACCATTTCATCTAGAATCAACACGTCCGCTTACCCAAATGCTTAGATACTTATTAACTAGATTTTACCGTTTCGTCTAGCATCAACACAACTGACTACAATGCTTTGATACCTATACAGTTGTTGCCTTGGACCATTCCCTATCCACAAATATCACCATCCTTTGATCTTGACCTTGATCTTGACCTTGATCTTGACCTAAATTGAACTTAGAATGTTTTAAATGGGCTCTTTCTCCGTTAACTAGATTTTACCTTTTCAGCTAGCATCAACACCATTTACTACAATGCTTCGATACTTATACAGTTATTGCCATGGACTATTACCAACTCACCAATAATACCCAACCTCAGTTTGACCTAATTTGGACTTATAAAAAATTCAGAATATATTGTCAAGGATACCACCTGGGGCATAAGCGTTTATTGAACGCGCAGTCTTGTTTATATATTTCTTGTGTCAAGACCTTTCTAACAATACTTACGTTTTTGCCCTTGTGACCTTGACCTTTGACATTCTTTTGTGTAAATCTTTATACGCATATACCATTTGAACCAGTAGGCCTAGAGCTTCCATACTTTGTATGTTCCTTGTGTTAAGACTTCTCCAACTATACCAATGTTTCATTTACCCTAGAACCATAACTTTTGACCTACTTTTGCAAATACGCACTACATTACAGAACATGATCCTGGCTGATAGGACTGGCTGGGGGCATTGCTTTTCATCTGATCTTCACCAAACTCTCTGAAAATGTTTGTTTACATAAAATGGAGACCAATTTGGATAACCAGCGGCGCCAAATTATGCTAGGCCCTTTGTAGTAATGGCCCTTGAATTCCTCAAAATGGCGCTCCACGACAGTTTCAGCTCTCTAACTCGTACATTTTACATTTGATAGTCTGGGTTTCCCTCCCTGTACCATCGGGGGCATAAGTGTAACTTGGACAGGCTCTTGTTGTCAATGTTTTGCTATATGACAGACATTGAAGACACTGTTCAAAAAGGAGCCCTTTGAATCGGGTCTTCAGTCTTCACTGTTCTTAGTAGGACAGATGTACTCTTTATAGGCACACTTGTTTGGAAAGGACACATGTATGCATGACTTGTTCAAAGGGTTAATGTGAAATAATGTGTCTTCTTCCCTGGAACAGCTTTCATTAACAGCTGCTACATATCTTTTCTTTTTAAGGAAAAGAAGGCGTGTTAAGACTTTACCCAGATCTAGCCGGAAAACTGTCAATGTCTGGTGGACTTACAGATGAATCCAAGAAAGAGCACGCAGCAGCAGGCCTAGACCAAATATCAGAAGAGGACAGAAATAAAATGGCCGATATGAACACCAGGTACAAACAGAAATTCGGATTCCCTTTTGTTATATGTGCAAGAGAGAACAAAGTTTCAGCAATCTTGAAAGGCTTAGAAACCAGAACAGAACATACAAAAACGGAAGAAGCTGTAACAGGTGTTAATGAAGTTAAAAAGATTTGTAATCTGAGAATCAAAGACATGGTTGCCTAGTTGAAACCAGTATAGTACGACAGTCAAACTTGTAATACAGTCCAGGAAGATGGAATTCTTCCCATTTAACCCATTCCTCCATAGGCAATAGTTAAAATCAAAACTGTGTTTAGAACAGGATACTTACTGCCTAACTGATTACAGTACTCCTCAGATAACCTTATTATAATCGTTTACTGTAATCCTTCACTGAAGAAAAAAAAAAGTTCCACTTTATGCAGTCATAAATACGTGCCATAAGAAATAGTTTTTATTATCGCAGGTGGTAGCTTAAACAGGCTAGAAATAAGGCAGAATGTGCCCTAAGGTGCATTCTGCTTTACATTCAACCTTCTTTAAGTGGTCATCTGTCTGTTAAACTGGAAACAGGCTTTAGGGGTTGAATCTGGTTGGAGGAGGAATGGTTAACTGTGTTTAGGAATGGGATACTTATTGCTTTAAGCAAGACAAGTGTAAGGCAGAAAGCTGTTTTACATTCAATTTGCTTAAAGCTTGCCCCTGTATGTAAAATCCTTATTGAATATTAAATGTTGGCTCTAATGTGGAGGAGCAAGTAGAGGCACTCTGTGAGGAAAGGGTGAAATGAAGCTAAAACACCATGCAATAGTATGTTATGATGTATTATACATAATTTCGAAAATATTGATGATTTAAAATACCTTGGTGGTATTAATAGCTTCTGGTCAAGCTACATGTTTTTAGCTCACCTGGCACAAAGTGCCAAGCTGAGCTAGTTTGATTGTCCTGTGTCCACTGTCCGTCCGTCCTTCGTCAACAATTTCTTAAAACGACATCTCCTCCTAAACTACTGAATGGAATTTTACCAAACAAAGGAATTATTTTTATATGGTCCTCTTTCAAAGTTGTTCAAACATTTCTGGCCCATTGCTTATCTAGGTCATAGGAGCTTAAAATAGATTGTATCAATGAAAACTTAAAAAATCTTCTTGTCAAAAGTCACCAGGGCCAGAGCTTAGATATTTGGCACATGACATCATCTATAGGTCCTCTGTCAAGATTGTTCAAATTATGCCCCCAGGATAAAAAATGACCTCGTCCTAGACATAAATCATTATCTCCATTTTGTCAGCTATTCTCAGGTGAGCGAAGTATGCCCTATGGGTCTCTTGTTAATTTGGAATTTTGCTCAAGATATTCTCCCATTTTTAGCTCACCTGAGCCAAAGGCTCATGGTGAGCTATTGTGACCGCTCACCGTCCGTAGTACGTCTGTCCGTTCACTTTTACTTCAAACGACATCTCCTCTGAACCCGCGGCTTGTAGGGCGGATTCAAACTGCTCATGATGTTCCTTGGATGCTTCTCTACAGAAGTTGTTCAAATGAAAGAGAAAAAGCAAAAACTCTGCTTGAAAAAGCAAAAAAGCAAAAAATTTTAAAAAATCTTCTTGCTAAAAACTACTAGGCCCTAAGCTTTGATATTTTTACAGTAGAATCTCCTGGTCGATCCCTCTATAGTTTGTTAAAATGAAATCCCTAGGGTCACACTTGACGCCATGCACCCTGCGCAGTTGAAGTGCTGCTCTAGGCAGGTTTCACAGTATTTTTGATGAAGCAGAAGTAGAACTGTATTTTACCTGAGTTACTCTTAATATACTAAGGGCAAATAGCCAATATTTGCAAACATTTTGGATCCAGATCAGATGCAACATAATCATAATGCTACATCCAATCTGGATCCAACCTATTTGCCACTCATTTACCAACTTAACATTTTCTAAATTGTTTTTTTGTACACTTTTCACATACAGTAGGTTTTAAGCAGACATCATTTCAGTCTGGTAAGGGTAAGCTCCAGAGTTCTAGCCACTGAGGTCAAATATTATGCAACTCTGAACTGGTAGAGAGTATCACAGAATTGGTCATGATCAGCTGAACATGTTGTCTGCTAAAGTTTAGATATGGTTCAGTCTGATTCATACTTAGAGAAACAGGATCTGGAAGTGATCCACTGACAGTTATGTAATTATGTCTTATGCCATATTTACCCATTACCCCATAAATGTGCATTTTTAGGCCTTTGATTTATTCCTCTACTTAAGAAAATAATTCCACTTTAAACAGTCATGAAAATGTAAGATGCAAAAGTAAAGCAAAGTGTGCATTAACCCTTAGCCCGCCAAATAAATTGTCGTCTGCTATATTTCTCGTCTGCTTCAAGTTTCAAAGTGCTTCAAAGTTGCTCAAAATTGCTGAAAATGTTGTCCGAGTGTCAAACAGCTTGGATCCGGATGAGACGCCGAGTTACTTGGCGTCTAATCCGGATCCAAGCTGTTTGCATATAAAGCTATAGTCTTGAGTGGCAGGCTAAGGGTTAAGACACATTCTGCTTTACTTTCAACCTGCTTTAGGTGGCCACCTACTTTCAAAACTAGAAACATGCTATGGGGTAATGGGTAAAATGAAATTGCCTATTTGGAAAGAGCCTGATGAGAGGAAGTGCCATTTGCAAAGGCCATAACTCTGACATCATTGTTTTTTGAGTTATTTCCCTTTGTGATATTTTCTTGTCAAGAAGACAACTTCAGTTCTACTGATGCTATTGTAATGAAATTTTATGTATGGAAAGAAACTGATGAGAGAAAATGCCATGCACAAGGGCAGCAATATTTTGTTTTTCCCCTTTGTCATATTTTATTGTCAGGAAAATAATTCCAGTTCTGCTGACACTAGTGAAATAATTATCATTTATTGGAAATGGAAATAGCTTGATAAGAGGATGTGTCATGGATAAGGGTCATAAGCTTGGCAACAAAATTCACTTTTGTCATGTTTTCTTGTCTGGAAGATAACTCCATTTATAGTTATATTAAAATGTTGTCTTGCCCAGTCAACTTAGGTACAAACTTCAATGTCCTCAGGTGAGCGAATTTAGGGCCATGGCCCTCTTGTCTTGAGAACTGTTTATGATATTGTCTTCAAAGTTGGTGCACAATATAAATTTTATTATTTAACACTCTTCCTCAATTTTAATCTTCCACAAAAATTGACAGAATTATGCCCCTTTTTATCCCCTGCAGAAAGGCAGAGGGATACTGTTTTAGGTCTGTCCATCCGACTGTCCATCAGTCCGTCCATGCTCACAAAATAATAGATGCATGGCTAAAATTGTGTCCATAACCTAGACACATAATTGAAAAACATTAACCTGGCAGTTTCTTGTGACATTAACCTGGCCATTTCTTGTGACATTAACCTGGCCAGTTGTTGGACATAGGGTAAGGGGTAGGGTTAGTCTCCAGATCATTCTATAACAAAGTTAGTATTCATTTATGTGGCTAACCACACATATTTTAGTCACATAAAAGAGATACAATAAAGAAGGATATGGCCACTTAAATGGAGATTGTGGGTACGTCCTTCCGTCCGTCCGTCACGTTGTCCGTCCGCAACTGTATCTCTGAAACCGATTAACAGATTTGGATGAAACTTGGTATAGTTATTTGTCATCATAGGAGCACCGTAGGAAATTAATTTTTTTTCAGAAAATTTTAGGAATTTATGAGTTATCTGCCCTTTTTAGCTTGACTATTCGAAAAATATGGAGGGCTATTACAGTCTACAGGAGGGCTTCGGCGTCGCCGTCGGCGTTGCACTGGTTAAGGATTTTTGTGCAACCTACAAATAAGCTTGTATTTCTACAACCAATACTTGTATTACATTATAACTTCACCACAGCCTCCCCACTACTGCAGCAAATCATGGCCGGTAACTCTGGTTTGGGTTTTGTGTGAGTTATGGCCCTTCATGGACTTAGAAATTTTGGTTAAGGTTTTTTGTGCAACCTAGAAATAAGCTTATTTCACCACAACCTTGCCACTAGTGCAGTCAATCAAGGCAGGTAACTCTAATTTGCATTTAGTGTGAGTTATGGCCCTTGATGGACTTAGAAATTTTGGTTAAGGTTTTTTGTGCAACTTAGAAATAAGCGTATATCTCTGCAACTGCTGCTTGTATGGGATTATAATTTCACCACAACCTTGCCACTAGTGCAGTCAATCAAGGCAGGTAACTCAAGTTTGCATTTAGTGTGAGTTGTGGCCCTTGATGGACTTAGATATTTTGGTTAAGGTTTTTTGTGCAACCTACAAATAAGCTTATATCTCTGCAACTGCTGCTTGTATGGGATTATGACTTCACCACAACCTTGCCACTAGTGCAGTCAATCAAGGCAGGTAATTCTAGTTTGCATTTAGTGTGAGTTATGGCCCGTGATGGACTTAGAAATTACCTTATATATTAAATCAAATTTCAAATCCATTCAAATTTCCAATAACGAAAAAAACCTGGAGTAGTTGAGCGTGCCATCTTGTGATGGCTGTGGTTGTGTTAAAAATGCCATATTTAATAGTTTTTACACTCTAGCAACTACAGTATTCAACATATTTTGTTTATACTTGCACACAATGTCTATAAGTACAAGTTCTTGTAGGTGTGGTATTATTGTCAAAATAAGATACTTGTGACAAGAGTTATCTGCCCTTGATTTACTTAGAAATGCTAGAAAATGCTTTATTTTGATATTGTTTACATACTAGTGTCTATAAATATGCATGGATTTTGATAAAAACTTTCTTGAACTATGTATGGCTATTAGTTTTCAAATGAATTTGATTATTGTTGAAAACAGAGAAATTAGTCATGAGTTATCTGCCCTTGATAAGTCAAAAAAGGCCATATTTTAGAGTTTTTACTCTCTAGCAACTACAGTTTTGAATGGATTTGATTGAAATTGCACACAATGTCTATAAGTAAAAGTTCTTGAAGGTGTGCAATTATTGTCAAAAAAAGGATTCTTGTGGCAAGAATTATCTGCCCTTGATTTATTTTAATATTTTTTACATACTAGTATCTATAAATATGCATGGATTTTGATAAAAAAAAATCTTAACTATGTATTGCTATTAGTTTTCAAATGAATTTGATTATTGTTGAAAACCGAGAAACTAGTCAACAGTTATCTGCCCTTGATGAGTCGAAAAAAACATATTTAACAGTTTTTACCATCAAGAAACTACAATTTTTAATGGATTTTGATTTAACTTACACACAATATATATAAATATAAGTTCTCGAAGGGGTGCAATTATTGTCAAAAAGGATACTTTGTGGCAAGAGTTATCTCCCCCTTATGTACTTAGTAATGCTACACAATGCTTTATTGCTTACATGCAAGTGTGTACAAATGTGAATGGATTTTGAAAAAAAAAAATTAAACCATATATGGCTATTATTTATAGAATGAGTTCAATTATTGCCGAAAATGTGCAAATTAGTCTAGAGTAATCTGCCCTTGATGAGTTGAAAATGTCATATTTAACAGTGTTTACACTCTAGTAACTCCAGTTTTAAACAAAGTTTTATTAATACTTGCATAGAATGTATATAATAAGTATAACTTCTTGAAAGGATGGAATTATTTTCTAAACAAGATACTTGTGACAAGAGTTATCTGCCCTGTATGTACACATGAACTTTGAAATGCTAGAAAGAAAAGGCTTTATTTTAGTACAGTTTACACGCTAGTATGGACAAATGTGTATAAATTTTTATAAAAACTTTATTCTAGATCTACTATTAGGGAATAAATACATAGCAATTAATTTTCAAATGCGTTCATTTATTGTTGAAAACGGACAAAATTGTCAAGAGTGTTACACCCTTGATGAGTTGAAAATGCCATGTTTAACAGTGTTTGCACTCTAGTAAATTCTACAGCTCTGAATTTATTTTGATAATACTTGCACACAATTATAAGTTCTTGAAAGTATTTAATTAATGTTGAAATTGAATCTAGAGTTACCTGCCCCTGTCATACTCAGATTTGCTACAAATGGCTTTATTTTAGTATTGTTTAGGCTTTAACATGTACAAAATTGAATGGATTTTTATAAAACTTTTTGTAAAAAGCTTTTGAATGTTGATCTTTAAAGACATGTGATCACCATTTGCCCCTTCCTCCCACAATAATGTTTGCCCCTTTCTTCTTGACAATCGCTGCGGCAGGGGATATCAGCTCTAAGGTGCTTGTTAACTTTAGTTTTTAGCTCACCTGAGCTAGCTCAGGGTGAGCTTTTGCAATCCTTGAATGTCCGGCGTGCGTCGTCAACAATTTTAGTATTTACACCTAGAGGCCACAAGTCGCCGCTTTGTCCGTCCATCCGTCTGTCAGTCCGTACATCCAGGAGGCACATTATGGGGTCATTAACCTGGCCAGTTAGTGAGTGTGGGGTTGAAAGAGTGTATTGTGGGGTTAAAAAAGGCGTTTGTGGGGTTAGTTTTAGGGTTAGGGTTTATATAGCATCTAACCCCACAACATGCTCTCCTAAGACTGTCCGTCCGTCTGTCTGTGCCAAAAACCTTAACCTTGGTTATAACTCTTGCATTTTTGTACCTAGGCCTTTTATACTTGGCATGTGTCTTCCCTGTAGTAAGACCTTTCCAACCATACAAAACTTTTTGACCTTGACCTTGACATTTGACCCACTTTTGTAAAAATCTTAAAATGGCTATATCATTTGCACCAGTTGGCCCAGGGCTTTCATATTTTGTATGTACATGTATATTTCTTGTGTCAAGACCTTTCCAACCATACCAACATCTTTGACCATGTGACCTTGACCTTCACCGTTGACCTATTTAATCAAACTTTAACCAAAACCCTTAACCTTGGCTATAACTTTTGCATTTTTGAACCTCGGCCTTTTATACTTGTCATGTGTATTCCTCATGGCAAGACCTTACCAACCATATAAAACTTTTTGACCTTGTGACCTTGACCTTGACATTTGACGTACTTTTGTAAAAATCTTTAAATGGCTTTAACATTTGCACCAGTTGGCCCAGGGCTTTAATATTTTGTATGTATATTTCTTGTGTCAAGACCTTTCCAACCATACCAACATCTTTGACCATGTGACCTTGACCTTCACCGTTGACCTATTTAATCAAACTTTAACCAAAACCCTTAACCTTGGCTATAACTTTTGCATTTTTGAACCTCGGCCTTTTATACTTGTCATGTGTATTCCTCATGGCAAGACCTTACCAACCATATAAAACTTTTTGACCTTGTGACCTTGACCTTGACATTTGACGTACTTTTGTAAAAATCTTTAAATGGCTTTAACATTTGCACCAGTTGGCCTCGGGCTTTAATATTTTGTATGTATATTTCTTGTGTCAAGACCTTTCCAGCCATACCAACATCTTTGACCTTGCGACCTTCACCTTTACCTTTGACCTATTTAATCAAACTTTAACCAAAAACCTTAACCTTGGCTATAACTTTTGCATTTTTGCACCTGGGCATTTTATACTTGGCATGTGTATTCCTCATGGCAAGTCCTTTCCAACCATACAAAACTTTTTGACCTTGACATTTGACCTTCTTTTGTAAAAATCTTTAAATTGCTATAACATTTGCACTAGTTAGCATAGGGCTTTAATATTTTGTATGTATATGTTTTGTGTCAAGACCTTTCCTACCATACCAATATCTTTGACCATGTGACCTTGACCTTCACCTTTGACCTATTTAATTAAACTTCAACCAAAAACCTTAACATTGGCTATAACTTTTGCATTTTTGAACCTGGACCTTTTATACTTGGCATGTGTATTCTTCATGGCAAGACCTTTCCAACCATACAAAACTTTTAGACCTTGTGACCTTGACATTTGACCTACTTTTGTAAAAATCTTTAAATGGCTATATCATTTGCACCAGTTGGCCCAGGGCTTTAATATTTTGTATGTATATTTCTTGTGTCAAGACATTTCCAACCATACCAACATCTTTGACCATGTGACCTTGACCTCGATATTTGACCTATTTAATCAAACTTCAACCAAAAACCTTAACCTTGGATATAACTTTTGCATTTTTGCACCTTGGCCTTTTATACTTGACATGTGTTTTCCCTTTCTAACCATACAAATTTTTTTGACCTTGTGACCTTGACATTTGACCTACTTTTGTTGAAATCTTTAAATGGCTATAACATTTTCACCAGTAGGCCTACGGCTTTCATATTTTGTTTATATATTTCTTGTGTCAAGACCTTTCCAACCATACCTACGTTTTTGCCCTTGTGACCTTGACCTTTGACCTTTATTTGTATAAATCTTTATACGCCTATAACATTTGAACCAGTAGGCCTAGAGCTTCCATACTTTATATGTTTCTTGTGTTAAGACTTCTCCAACCATGCCAATGTTTCATTTACCCTACGACCATGACTTTTGACCTACTTTTGCAAATAAGCATTAAATTACAGAACATGATGCTGGCTGGGGGCATTTGTGTTTCACAAACACATTGCTTTTCATCTGATCATCACCAAACTTTCTGAAAATGTTTGTTGACATAAAATGGAGACCAATTTGGATAACCAGCGGCACCAATTTATGCTAGGCCCTTTGGAGTAATGGCCCTTGAAGTCCTCAAAATGGGGCTCCACTACAGTTTCAGCTCTCTAGCTTTTACGTTTGATAGTCTGGATTCCCCTCCCTGTATCATCGGGGGCATTCGTGTAACTGGGACACGCTCTTGTTTAATTTAGATTTTATTGAAGCTTATACTCTAAATTTGACAAAATTTGAGAAAAAGCCTGAATTTGACACATCTTTTCCAAATTGCCGTAGTGCAAAATAATACACACTAACATATATTTTTTCCCCTTTTTATACGCCTGTCTTCAGATGTCCTGGCGCTGTCCGTCCGTCCGTCAGTCCCTCCGTACACACCCTAGGATACTTATGTGGCTAAAATTCTTAGCCACATAATAGAAAAACATTAACCTGGCCGTCTCTTGTGACATTAACCTGGCCATTTCTTGTGACATTAACCTGGCCAGTTGTGGGACATAGGGTAAGGGGTAGGGTTAGCCTCCAGACCATTCTATTCCAAGTTAGAGCAAAAATAAATTGTCTCTTGTGTGGCTAGCCACGCAAGAGAAAACAATAGAAAATAGCCACATAAGTATCCTAGCGTAAGTAGTCTGTCCGTCCGTTAACTTTTTCATGTCCGCTCTCAAACTCAAAGAAATTTAGTCCAATCCTTTTGAAACTTGGTCAGAACGTGTATGGCCATAATATCTCGGTCAAGTTCGATAACCAGCAAGATTGACCCAGACATTCAAGAGTTATGCCCCTTTTTTCGTAAAAAAACGGGCATATTTTAGTTTGTCTGCTCTCTAACTCAAACAAATTTATTTCAATCCTTTTGAAACTTTGTCAGCATGTGTATGACCATAATATCTCGGTCAAGTTCGATACCCAGCAGGATTGCCCCAGACATTCAAGATTTATGCCCTTTTTAGCTCACCTGAGCACAAAGTGCTCAAGGTGAGCTATTGTGATTGGTTGCCGTCCGTCGTACGTCGGTGTCGGTGTTGGTGTCGTCTGTTCACAATTTGTTTCAAATAACTTCTTCTCTGAAACCAATGGCCCAATTTTAACCAAACTTGGTCAGATACATACTGTAGTTGTGAGCTTTAAAAATTGTTAAAAAAAAATGGGTGGGGCAATCGGTCTTGTTGCCATGGCAACCATGCACAATATCTAAAAAAATCTTCTTCTCAAAAACGACTGGTCTGATTTCAATTTGGTTTGCACCAAAATATTTCTCAATTAATATACTTTCAAAATTGTTCAAAGAACTTTGATCTGTCAAAAAACATGGCCGCCAAAGGGCGTGGTCATTTTCCGTATTTACGTAATATTGACAACTAAAGTCAAAACTTTAAACATCTTCTTGTCAAGAACTATAAGTCCTAGGATAACCAAATTTCACATTTAGCATCATGATGTAAATCTTTAGCAAGATTGTTCAAATAATGACCCCCGGGTCAAAAATGGCCCCGCCCGGGGCTTATCAGTTTTTCATAGGAAATCCTTTAAAACTCTTCTTCTCTAAAACTGTATGGCCTAGACCTTTTATATTTAGCATCAAGCTTTGCCTCATGGACATCTACTAAGATTGTTCAAATCATGACCCCAGGGTCAAAAATGGCCCGCCTCGGGGCTTATCAGTTTTACATAGACTTATATAGGAAAACCTTTAAAAATCTTCTTCTCTGAAACCGTAAGGCCCAGACAATTTATATTTGGCATCTAGCTTTATCTTATGGTCCTCTACCAAGATTGTTCAAATCATGACCCCAGGGTCAAAAATGGCCCGCCTGGGGCTTATCAGTTTTACACAGACTTATATAGGAAAACCTTTAAAAATCTTGTTCTCTGAAACCGTAAGGCCCAGACCTTTTATATTTAGCATCTAGCTTTGCCTTATGGTCCTCTACCAAGATTGTTCAAATCATGACCCCCGGATTAAAAATGGCCACGCCCGGGGCTTATGAGTTTTACATAGACTTATATAGGAATAAACCTTTAAAACTCTTCTTCTCTGAAACCCTAAGACCCAGACCTTTTATATTTGGCATCTAGCTTTGCCTTATGGTCCTCTACCAAGATTGTTCAAATCATGATCCCCGGATCAAAAATGGCCCTACCCCGGGGCTTATAAGTTTTAAAAAAACTTATGTAGTAAAACCTCTGAAACTGTAAGGCCCATACCTTTTATATTTGGCATCTAGCTTTGTCTTATGGTCCTCTACCTAGATTGTTCAAATCATGACCGCAGGGTAAAAAATGGCCCCGCCCCGGGGCTTATCAGTTTTATATATACTTCTACAGGAAAACCTAATTCAGAGTTGTTACAGTTTCATGCAATGACAAACTTCATTATGCATCGAGTATAACACAATAGTTACTCAGGTGAGCGATTTAGGGCCGCATGCGGCTCTTGTTTTTGTCAAAAACGAGCATATTTTAGTTTGTCCGCTCTCTAACTCAAACAAAAATATTCCAATCCTTTTGAAACTTGGTCAGCATGTGTATGACCATAATGTCTGGGTCAAGTTCAATAACCAGCAAGATTGCCCCAGACATTCAAGAGTAATGCCCCTTTTTTGTAAAAAACGGGCATATTTTAGTTTGTCCGCGCCCTTACTCAAACATGTTTATTCCGATCCTTTTGAAACTTGGTCAGCATGTGTATGATCATAATGACTCTGTTATGTTCCATAACCAGCTAGATTGCCACAGACCATCAAGATTTATGCCCCTTTTTCATCTAAAACGGGCATTTTTAGCTCACCTGGCACGAAGTGCCAAGGTGAGCTATTGTGATCGCCCCGTGTCCGTCGTCGTCAGTCGTCAAACTTTTTCTTCAAAGATCTTCTTCTTGGAAACCACTGGGCCAATTTCATCAAAACTTCATAGGATTGTTCCTTGTAGGGTACTCTCTCAGATTTCTTCAAATATAGGTCATCCAATTGAAATTTTGGTTGCCATGGCAACCAATTGAAAAAACTTTAAAAATCTTCTTGTCAAAAATTACAGGTCCGAATTGAAAATAATTTTACCTAAACGTGCCATTTGTAACCCTCTATCAGATTTCTTAAAATAAATTTCCTATCTTAAAAAACATGGCCGCTAGCGGGTGGGGCAGATTTTCCTTATATGGCTATATAGTGAAAACTTTAAAAATCTTCTTGTCAAAGACTACTGGTCCCATTTGAAAGTTATTTCATGCAAATGATCCATGGGTGACCCTCTACCAGATTTCTTAAAATTATTTTGATATCTGAAAAAACATGGCCGCCAGTGGGTGGGGCACGTTTTCCTGATGTTATTGTATAGTAAAAACTTTAAAAATCTTCTTCTCTGAAACTACTGGTCCAAATTGAAAATAATTTTACACAAATGGTCAATTGATGACCCTCTACCAGATTTCTTGAAATCATTTTGTTGTCTTAAAAACCATGGCCGCCAGTGGGTGGGGCACCTTTTCCTTATGTTACTGTATAGTAAAAACCTTAAAAATCTTCTTCTCTGAAACTACTGGTCCAAATTGAAAATAATTTTACACAAATGGTCAATTGATGACCCTCTACCAGATTTCTTAAAATCATTTTGTTATCTTAAAAACCATGGCTGCCAGTGGGTGGGGCACCTTTTCCTTATGTTACTGTATAGTAAAAACTTTAAAAATCTTCTTCTCTGAAACTACTGGTCCAAATTGAAAATAATCTTACACAAATGGTCAATTGATGACCCTCTACCAGATTTCTTGAAATCATTTTGTTATCTTAAAAACCATGGCCGCCAGTGAGTGGGGCACCTTTTCCTTATGTTACTGTATAGTAAAAACTTTAAAAATCTTCTTCTCTGAAACTACTGGTCCAAATTGAAAATATTTTTACACAAATGGTCAATTGAAGACCCTCTACCAGATTTCTTGAAATCATTTTGTTATCTTAAAAACCATGGCCGCCAGTGGGTGGGGCACCTTTTCCTTATGTTACTGTATAGTAAAAACTTTAAAAATCTTCTTCTCTGAAACTACTGGTCCAAATTGAAAATAATTTTACACAAATGGTCAATTGATGACCCTCTACCAGATTTCTTAAAATCATTTTGTTATCTTTAAAACCATGGCTGCCAGTGGGTGGGGCACCTTTTCCTTATGTTACTGTATAGTAAAAACTTTAAAAATCTTCTTCTCTGAAACTACTGGTCCAAATTGAAAATAATTTTACACAAATGGTCAATTGATGACCCTCTACCAGATTTCTTGAAATTATTTTGTTATCTTAAAAACCATGGCCGCCAGTGGGTGGGGCACCTTTTCCTTATGTTACTGTATAGTAAAAACTTTAAAAATCTTCTTCTCTGAAACTACTGGTCCAAATTGAAAATATTTTTACACAAATGGTCAATTGAAGACCCTCTACCAGATTTCTTGAAATCATTTTGTTATCTTAAAAACCATGGCCGCCAGTGGGTGGGGCAAGTTTTCCTTATATTTCTGTATAGAACAACTTGAAAAATATTTTTCTCTGAAACTGTTGGTCTGATTTAAGAATGATTTTACACAAATAATGATTCATGGGTGACCCTTTGCCAGTTTTCTTCAAATAATCTTCCTAACATGGCCACCAGTGGGTGGGGTGAATAAGTTAAAACTTAATCCATTACCATGACCGTAATCATGGGTACCAGGTGAGCGATTTAGGGCTGCATGCGGCTCTTGTTTAGTTTGTCCGCTCTCTAACTCAAGCAAATTTATTCCAATCCTTTTGAAACTTGGTCAGCATGTGTATGACCATAATGTCTCAGCTATGGTCCATAACCAGCAAGATTGCCCAAGAAATTCAAGAGTTATGCCCCTTATTTTGTCAAAAACGGGAATTAATTAGTTTGTCCGCTCTCTAACTCATAGAAATTTATTCAAATCCTTTTGAAACTTGGTCAGCATGTGTATGACCAGAATGTCTCGGTCAAGTTCGATAACCAGCAAGATTGCCCCAGACATTCAAGAGTTATGCCCCTTTTATCGTAAAAAACTGGTATTTTTTTGTTTGTCCGCTCTCTTTCTCAAACAAATTTATTCCAATCCTTTTGAAACTTGGACAGCATATAACCCCTAACTTTCAGGGTTCTTTCCCTTTTGTTCACTTTACCTTGATAGGGTTTTAGTATGACTACATTCTAAGATCGATTTGACAGGCGTTTAATTTGCCCGGCTTGCAGTGCTCTTGTTTTTCATTTATCTAAACAGCTCTTTCAAAATAAACATGCAAGAAAAAAAATGAAATACTTTGAAAAATTTGCTTATGGTTTTGATGCACCCTTAACAGTGTTTGTTCATTCTAGCAGTTACAGTGTTGAATTTAAGTCCAATTGGGCAATCTTGTTTACACTCTGTCTCGAAATTTGAATGGATCTGTATTAAAATTGTTTTGATTATAGGTAAAACTCAAAAGTAAAACATATCAGGTTCAATTACCACTGGTGAGCGATATCAGAGCCGTCTAGGCCCTCTTGTCTGTTTAAATTGTTAAGAAGGTGTGTTTGAAGTTTGACCTTTCAGTTGAAGTTTTAAGAGAGACATCTCTTGTTTTTAGATTCTGTGTACTTTTATATACTGTATGGGTTGTTTCCCTTCAAATGTGAAGCAAGCTGCCACTCAAGTGAATATTGCTTAATATACATGTATCATTAAGCGTTTATCACTGTGCACCAAAAATTGTTGTCCAACAGCAACTATTTTATATCTAATTCCAAGCCGAATGTTTTTGAGGGATTTGTTTGTATTTTATCCAATACATTTTTATGCAATTATACTCTAGCATTGTGCCATTGATTGGATTTAACTAATCAGTGTGTCCAAATGGCAACATGTTAGTATTTTTAGCTCACCTGAGCCAAAGGCTCAAGGTGAGCTGTTGTGATCGCCCGCCGTCCATCGTCCGTCTGTCCGTCCGTTCAAATTTACGTCAAGCGACATCTCCTCTGAAACCGATAATTTGACGGAAATTTCAACATGCTCAGGGTGTTCCTTGGCCCTTTACTGTCCTTATATGGTCCTCTTTCAAAGTTGTTCAAACATTTCCGGTCTGTTGCATATCTAGGTCACAGGAGCTAAAAATAGATTTTTTCAATGAAAACTTAAAAAATCTTCTTGTCTGAAACCACAGTACCCTGAGCTTAAATATTTGGCACAAAGCATCGTCTTCAGGTCCTCTATCAAGATTGTTCAAATTATGTCCCTGGGGTAAAAAATGACCCGCCCCGGGGGTCGTAAATTTACATAGAGTTATATAGTGAAATCTTTAAACATCTTTACCTCTGAAACTAATATGGCCAGAGCTTTGATATTTGGCATGATGATTCTTTTAGAAGCCCTTAACCAATATTGATAATATAGTTCTGGTCAGTTGCATATCTAGGTCACAGGAGCTAAAAATAGATTTTTTTCAATGAAAACTTAAAAAATCTTCTTGTCTGAAACCACAGGACCCTGAGCTTAGATATTTGGCACAAAGCATTGTCTTCAGGTCCTCTATCAAGATTGTTCAAATTATGTCCCTGGGGTAAAAAATGACCCCGCCCCGGGGGTCGTAAATTTACATAGAGTTATATAGTGAAATCTTTAAACATCTTTACCTCTGAAACTAATATGGCCAGAGCTTTGATATTTGGCATGATGATTCTTCTAGAAGCCCTTAACCAATATTGTTAATATGGTTCTGGTCAGTTGCATATCTAGGTTACAGGAGCTAAAAATAGATGTTTTCAATGAAATCTTAAAAAATCTTCTTGTCTGAAACCACAGTACCTTGAGCTTAGATATTTGGCACAGAGCATCATCTACAGGTCCTCTATCAAGATTGTTCATATTATGTCCCTGGGGTAAAAAATGACCACCCCCTGGGGGTCGTAATTTTACATAGAGTTATATAGTGAAATCTTCAAACATCTTTACCTCTGAAACTAATATGGTCAGAGCTTTGATATTTGGCATGATGACACTTCTAGAAGCCCTTAACCAATATTGTAAATATGGTTCCGGTCCGTTGCATATCTAGGTCACAGGAGCTTAAAATAGATTTTTTCAATGAAAATTATGTCTCTGGGGTGAAAAGTGATCCCATACCAGGGGTTATGTGACCCTTGTGTTGGTTTTTCCAGGTGAACGATATTTAGGCCCGCATGGGCCTCTTGTTATCAAATTAAGGCTTTTCCGAAGCATAACTTCCAAAGTATAAGAGCTATTGAATTCAAACTTCATATATAGATAGATCTCATTGACTAGGAGTGCAGTGCGCAAGAATGGTTACTCTGTCATCTATATTTTTAGCTCACCTGAGCCAAAGGCTCAGGATGAGCTATTGTAATACCATTCCATCCGTCGTCCGGTGTCCGTCGTAAGTCCACATTTTCAAACAACATCTCCTCAGAAACCACTGACCCGATTTCAACCAAACTTTGTCAGAAACATCAGTGACAAGGGGGAACGAAATCTTGTTCAAATATTTTGGCTAGAGTTTTTCCCCTTGCTGTGGGACCAGATTTTCTAACATGACAGTATAGACAACTTTTAATGCATAAGAAAATCTTAAAAAATCTTCTTCTCAGAAACCAAAAGGCCTAGACCTTTGATATTTGGTATGTATCATTGCCTAATGATCTTCTAGCAAGAATGTTCAAATTTTGACCCTTGGGCCAAAAATGGCCCCGCCCTGGGGCTTAACAGTTTTACTTAGGAAAACCTTTAAAAATCTTCTTCTCAGAAACTGTATGGCCTAGATCATTTATATTTGACATGTAGCTTTGCCTTATGGTCTTCTACCAATATTGTTCAAATTATGACCCCCCCCTGCCAAAATTGACCCGCCCCGGGGCTTATCAGTTTTACATAGACTTGTATAGGAAAACCTTTACAAATCTTCTTCTCTGTAACTGTATGGCCCAGATCTTTGATATTTGATATATAGCCTTGACTTGTTGTCCTCTTCCAAGATTGTTCAAATTATGACCCCTGGGCCAAAAATGGCCACGCCCTCGGGCCTATTAAATTTTCATAGGAAAACCTTTAAAAATCTTCTTCTCTGAAACCGTAAAGCCTAGATCATTTATATTTAATATGTAGCTTTGCCCTATTATGCTCTACCAAGATTGTTCAAATTATGACCCCTGGATCAAATTTGGCCCGCCCCGGGGCTTATCAGTTTTACATAGACTATATATAGTAAAACCTTTAAAAATCTTCTTTTCTAAAACTGTAAGGCCCAATTCTTTAATATTTGACATATAGCTTTGCTTTGAGGTTCTCTACCAAGTGTGTTCAAATTATGACCCCAGACTAAAATTGGCCCCTGCCCTGGGCTTGTCAGTTTTTTTTATTGGAAAACCTTTAAAAATATTTTCTTAAATCGTAAGGCCGAGATCATTAATATCTGAGATGTAGCTTCGGATTGTAGTCCTCTACCCAGATCAAATAATGACAAATGGATCATAGCCATATCAAAATGTCAGGTGAGCGAAATGTGGCCCTCTGGGCCTCTTGTTAGAGTTATTGCCCTTTGTTGTTATATTTTTACCCAATTAAGGCTTGTCCGGAGCATAACTTTCAAAGTATAAGAGCTATTGACTTCAAACTTCATATACAGATACATCTTATTGACTAGGAGTGCAGTGCACAAGAACCGTTACTCTTTCATCAGTATTTTTGGAGTTACTGCCCTTTGTTGTTATATTTTTACCCAATTTAGGCTTGTCCGGAGCATAACTTCCAAAGTATAAGAGCTATTGACTTCAAACTTCATATATAGATAGAAATCATTGACTAGGAGTGCAGTGTGCAAAAAACTTTACTCTGTCATTAGTATTTTTGGAGTTATTGCCCTTTGTTGTTGTATTTTTATCCATTTTTTGGAGTTGTTGCCCTTTGTTATTTGTTTCCATGTTAGGGCGCACTTAAGTGCACACATCAACTTTATCCAGAAACATTTACCTTTTGTGACAAGACCCTACTGGGGGTATGAATCACCATTTGTGATAGCTCTAGTTTCTCTCGAAAATCAATCGTGGCGGGTCCCTGTGGACTATATATGGGAACTGGAATTGTCCATTGGTGTTTCATGAATGAATGAGGTAATGTCTGCACTAAACTTAAGGCTGTGACTGTTGAACCTTTACCTCATATGATGATTCTTATCAACAGTCACACCAAAGGATTTGGTATAGACCAAATATTTAAGAGGGTGAGGTTAGGTTGCTGAGTGGTTAAATTCACTGTGACTGGTAATCACTTGACTCCTTTCTGCTGTGGATTTGAATCCCTGTCTGGGCACCTCAGATTTTTCACGTGAGGAAGCCTTTTCAGCTAGCTTGGTGGATCTACCCATTTGCCAATTTATGCTGGACATTGGGATATGACTTAAATGCTGTTAAAAGCGACGTAGAATCATATTAAATCAAATCAAGTATTTAAATTTTTTAGGGAAAAAACCTTATTTGAGCCCTTCATGATAATGTCCAAACAAAAATTATCTTTTACTGTTGAAAGGCAACCAATGCATGCATATGCAATGCAATCAAATTTAGAAGATGATCTGTGTTTTATAACATTGAGAATTTATTAAAAACAGAGTGCTGAACAGTTTGGAGTTTGATTGAGTTCCAAATTATTGTCCTTGCACAAACGGGAAAGAATATAATGTCTTCCCTGTGTGGGTATGGAAAATGTATACACAAAGTCCAATTTGAATTAAGACATTCAACCCTGGTTACAAGTATAGTGGTGAATACACTTGTCCTCTGCAAACAGTGTATGATCAGGATATATACTCTTTGTCCATTTGCATTTATATAGTTGTAATCAAACCTAAGTAGTCAGAAACAGACTTAACTTAATTGGAGATTGGATATGTTCATTAAAACTTTCAGGGTTGAATGAGTTATAACTACTAAGCTGCCATTCAGATGAAGATGAATCGGCCTAGTCTCAGTCTTTTACTGGAATGACAGCTGAATGCAGGAGCTTTCTTCATTTGTCCTACATAAACCAATGCTGTGTTTTAGAGAGATTCAAGATGTCTATCAGAAGTTAATTGGGCTGCTTAACCCTTTCCTCCCTGAAATTTCAAATGGACAATTCCAGATTCAAATTTAGTCTTATTCCATTTATGACCGGTCTTTTGTCAATGTATTGCAACATGATCAGAGGGCTCACTAGGAGCCATCTGATATGGGTAAATTCGCTGTTTGCATAGGACACTATTCACAGGTACTCTGTATGCAATGGCTATGGTTAAAGGGTTAATACAAGTGTGATTGTAGAAACTTTTCTATTGAATATTAACCAGCATTATTAATTGTACAATATGTACTGCAATATCCAGGAGAATAATGGACCATACTGATGTTGTTGCACAATGTATTTTTTAGCTCACCAGAGCACAAAGTATTCAAGGTGAGCCTTTGTGATTACCCTGTTGTCCGTCCCTCTGTCTCTCCCGTCAACAATTGCAAACCACTTCTTCCCAATAGCCCCAGTGTAACCAAACTTCTTCAGATAGGCTACATACGTTTGAAGGGAGCTTCAAAAGTTGTTCAAAGAAAGTGGGTGGGGCTAATAGTCTTGTTACCATGGCAACCGTGCACACTATCTATAGAAATCTCTGAAACCACTAGTTCGATTTCAATTTGGTTTTCATCAAAATGTTTCTAAGTGGAACGATGTCATAAGTTGTTCAAAGAGTTTTGATCTGTTAAAAACATGCCCTTAGAGGGCGTGGTCATTTTTTGGTTCGGGACTATCGAATGAAAAGTTGAAGAACCTTCTAGAAGTTGTATTTTCGGTTAAACATGTATCTTTATGAGATTGTAGAGGTTGGTGGTCCAGTGGTAGGAAGCGAGAGGTTCCTGGTTTGAGCCCTGTCAGGATCACTGGAATTTTGCTGAGCCAGGTGATTTAAATGGGTATCTGAGAGGGAAAGAAGTCAATGTGCCATGGCTGCAACTTGCGTCGTATGTAAATCGCCGACTTGTAACTCGATGAACAGGGAGGTAGTTGTTAAAGACGGCAGAATATTACATAAATTTCAGACTTGATAAACCCATACCTTTACTTTACCTTTATTTTGTCAGTGTCATGACTTTAATAAAAATTTAGGTCATACATGAATGAAGGTCATGTGGAGTGATAAAATAGGTCAGTATGTCAAATCACAGAAAAAGCTTTTTGCCACTTAAGCGGACATACCTTTAGCGTAATGTCCTTAAAACTTGCTTAGAATGATTATCTTGACAAAAGCAAGGCTTTGTGTGAATATGGGTCACATAAGATTTAAAAGTAGGTCAGTAGGTCAAAACATAGATATAGCTTCTAAACACTGTAGGGGTTCTTATTTTTAGCCATAAATTCATACAATTTGCCTAGAATAACCACCTTGACAACATCTAGGCAATGTTTTAATATAGACTATTTGTGGTCAAAAAGTGGGTCAGTAGGTCAAATCATAGGAAAAGCTACAATGTACTCTAGGTCCTTTATTTTTCCCCCAATTTTCATAAAACTAGCTCAAAATAATAACCATGACAAAATATAGTTAAATTATGAATATGTGTTATGTCTGAATAAATCATTTAAAAAAGGCATCTGATCCCATTACAAGCCATATTTTGAACCCCAAATTCATGAAACTTACTCAAAATAATCACCTAGACAAAATCTAGGCAATGTATGAATATGAGTTATGTCAGGTCAAAAAGTAGGTCATTAGGTCTCAGGATAGAAAGGCTTCTGAACCCTCTAGTTCATCAACATTATCTTGACACATAATTCATTTGCTACTTGTGACAATGCACTAGAGTGTTATTAATCAGGCCTAAAAAAAAATATGTGTGTTTCTGGTTTCACCCTCTCAAAATTTTAGGGTAGGTCGGTAGGAAAAAGTTTTTATTTTTTAAAAAGTTTTTATATAGGGCATATATGCAAATTTTTTTACAATCAAAGGATGGGTTTATATGACAAATAATGACCTTGCTCTTGTTGTATTCAACATTGAAAGTGTCTGAAATGATTTATCTTGATTTGCAAGTTTAAATTGTAAGGTATTTCATCACGAATGAATTATAAATGTTATAATTCATTCGTGATTTCATAATATAATTATGTGAAATAGTTCTTGTTTCAATCTGAAAACCATTGCATCAAATAAATACCGGTATTATATTTTAATAAAAAATGTGGTGTGTTTGCTTTTAACACAAGCCTTTTTCCTTCTGTAACGGGTGCCGAATAATGGCTCCTTCCCCTCCAGTATCTCTTTTCCCTCACCCAAAAAACTTTTCCCAAAAAAAAAATTTTTTTTTTTTTTTTACTTTCCTTTAAAAACTTTAGGGTCGGGGGTAAAAAATAGGGTCGGTCGGGAAACCGGAAACACACATCTTTTTTTTTTAGGCCTCAGTCTAGTTAAACTAGAGAACTTTGTACTCTGGTGAGCGCCTTATATAGAGCCCTTGGGCTCTTTTTAATGAAATTGAATGCAAATACAATGAAGAGGAACGTAGAAAACGACAGGAACAGCGACTTTTTTCTGGAACTATTAAAGACTTATTAAAATACATGTATGTATGTCAAACAGTTTGGAGCCTGACTAGACCTGGCGTCTGATCAGATTCCCTTCTGTTAAAAATGTTTGCACAGCACATACTTGTACTTCCATAAAGATGGAAATGGAGAGAAAAGAACTTTTCCCATGTAACATACTATTCCTTTAATATTTTACATGTTTTACAAATTGTGCATGATTTGTTATATTATGTGGACATCTAATAAAAGTTAAAATTTTAATTCAACATTTATCTTGACATTTTTTGTGAAACCTAAACTCTTCGCATCCGTCTTTGTCTGTCGTGTGTTGCGTGTCACCGGCAATCCTTAACCAGTCCTATCAAATACGACCGCCAGGGCCGCCATCTTGATTTTATGCCCCCAATTTTAGCTAGGCTCAGGATGAACTATTGTGACCGCTCTTCGTCTGTCTGTTCGGCTCTAAATTACCTTTTTGTGTCGATGGGCCGTAAAATACCATTCATTCATTCATTCGTCCGTCTGTCGTCATCCGTCCACAAATTTCAAACAATATGTTTCCTCCCGATTTCAACCAAACTTTGTCAGAAGCATCAGTTACAAGGGGGAACGAAATCTTGTTCTAAAAATTTGGCTAGAGTTATTCCCCTTGCTGTGGCACCAGCTTTTTAGCTCACCTGAGCTAGCTCAGGCTGAGCGTTTGCAATCCTTGAATGTCCGTCGTCCGGCGTCAACAATTTTAGTGTTTACACTCTAGAGGCCACAATATTTATCCAATCTTTCTCAAACTTGCTCAGACGGTATATTGCCATAAGAGTTCGGATGAGTTCGATTATGGTTGAAATCGGACAAATAGGTCATGAGTTATCTACCTTTGAACTGCTGAAAGTGCCATATTTAACAGTGTTTACACTCTAGAGGCCATAGTATTTATCCAATCTTTCTAAAACTTGCCCAGATTGTATATGACTATAAGAGTTCGGATAAGTTCGATTTTGGTTGAAATCTGACAAATAGATCAAGAGTAATCTACCTTTGAATTGCTGAAAATGCCATATTTAACGGTGTTTACACTCTAGAGGCCACACTTTTTATCCAATCTATTGTTAGGACGTTTACCCCACCCACTTTTGTAACATACAAAGATTAGAAACAGGCAAAATAATGACAATTATATTATTTATATAAACATATTATCTGTGTCAATTTATAGTATTTACCTTTACTAAATCATCCATTCAGTATCAGTTCCTAAACTCTTCGATTTAATAGCATTTTCTTTATTTAGATTCACTAATAATAAGACCTGAGTTCCCCGCCATGGAGTGACTATGTGTGACGTCATGTGACCGTTATTTTAGGAAATGCGGGAAACCCACATCTTGTTTTTGTCACATGATTTTTGTATATAAATAGCTCAGTTTTTAAAAGTAAAAAACATAATTGGAAAGAGATTTGGAAATGTCTGAGAGAGATTAGATTTGAAGAGATAACTAAAGTGTTCACATATAAAGCATCAAAAGTAACTAAGTAAACTGACTCACCCACTCTGTATATAAGTTGTCACGACTGGCCTAGACGTGTGTCTAGCTTGGCTGTCAGTAGAATACTCACCGTATTACCCGCCACTTGGTCAATATATAAACTGACCTCAGTGACCTCTGACATGCGCTCTCCATAAGGGAGGATACTCTAGATCAGAGGACACCAAATTCACAACACTCCCCCCATCTTTATCTTGAAAGTCTTGATCCTGGGGAGAGGTTTCCTTAAAACCACAAAAGTTCTCTTAAGAACCCGAAAGTTCCCTTAAAAACAATAAACCCTGTTCCTTTAAGAACCCAAAAGTTCCCTTACAAACTCAAAAGTTCCCTTAAAAACCAAAAGCCTTGTTCCTTTAAGAACATCAAAGTTCCCTCAAAAACCAAAACCCGGTTCCTTTAAGAACCTAAAGTTACCAAGCTAGGCGATCCAGACTGAAAGCCGTAGATCAGGCTTGTCCCGCTGAAAGCTCAAGACTACCCCTGTCAAGCTTGGTTTGTCAAGCTAGGCCATTCCGACTGAAAGCTGGGTTCAGGCTCATCCCGCTGAAAGCTCAGGATTACCTCTGTCAAGCTTGACAACAGTCTACAGGAACTTATCTCTAGACTGTCACTCAGGCCGTCTGAAAGACTGGCACCTGAATGGGCCACATTTCACATGCTCTACTCCAGGCTACTTGGCTGGCAACACTTGTCCTTTCCTACAGCTGCCCCTTACTATGTGCTTTCCGTATGGTTGTATTACTCCTATGGGCTACTTTATAACCTTAAGTACCGTCCACAACATGTGAACCTTGCCCCTTGATTGTCAACTCCGACACAGTAATAACAACCCCTTTATGGCAGACCTGTAGGCCTTATACCAGCTACATATGTTCTGAGCACAGTACTACCAGAACCTTTGGTAGTGCATCCGCATTACTGTGTTTAGCCTGAGCATGTTTTATAGTCATGTACTGTTCCCCAATGCCCTGAGCAAGCTGACTCTGTGCATGCTCTTTTGCAGTGAAATTACGAAGATCCAAACCATTCTTAGCAAAGACCCTTCTATACCTTTGTCTCTGTTCTACATTCAAATGGTTTACTGTGGCACTTAACTGATCTTGTAAGCTTTCTAACACTGCTTTCTTGTCGGTCACAGCATCTTTCTGCTGCAACTCTATTGTAGCTTCTACTTGTGGAGCACAGTTTGAACAATTGACAACCTGTCCCTCATGATCCACTGATGACTGACTAGAAGTCATATCGCTAGCATCTGAGTAACTGAAAGCCCGCTCAGAACTAGTCAACTCCGTAGCATCTGAGTAACTGTAAGTCCGCTCAGAACTAGTCAAATCCTCAGTATCTGAGTTACTAGAAGTCCGTTCAGAACTGAACTTGAAAGCCTTAGCTACAATGTCTTCCTGCGTCACTACTCTGGCCAATCTGGGCTTTCCTTTCTTGAAGCTTGTGACAACTGGGATTCTCTCGCCATTGACAATGAATGTATCCGTTTTCATGTCTAACATCACACCCAGATGATGCATTATATCATGCCCAAACAACATTTCATCATTAATTGGTGCTATATCCATTCTTTCTTTAAATATCTGGGATCCCAGCTTCACCTTCAGTGGATTTACAATAAAGCCCTTCAAAACAGAATCTTTATCAGCCATTTGCATCACCACATCTTTGACTTTACTGGGTTGTTGTTCAAGGTTCTCATAAATCCGAGTTGAAAGGATAGAGATCTCGGCACCAGAGTCAATCCTAGCCTTAACCACTTTCCCCCCAACTTTCAATTTGATGAAAGAAGACCCCGCACAAACGCGGTGAATCTTCGCTGCTTTATCGTGAGACAGAGCTTCCGGCGGACTGAAAGCCTCGATTTCCGTCTGACCCACAGCAGTTTCTACATCTGATCTTTGATCAGTCACCGGACTGAAAGCCACACTGACTGAAGAAGAACCCTTAACAACACTTTTCAATTGATCATGTGTAGCCATTTTAACCTCTGCTTCAGATTGCTCTTGTTTTCTTTTATTCTTTTTCTGGAACCAATTTTGGTACCTTATGCAATCTATTTTTATATGGCCTTTTTGTTTGCAGAAATAGCATACAGCATGTTGACTGCAGGTCGATGACCTAACAGATGGAGATATTTTCTGTATTTTCTCTGTTACGCTATTAATTCTTTTGGCCATTATCTGCTCAACTTGTTTCAGTCTATTTTCTACAAGAGGTTCTACTTTATTTATGCTAATGGCTACTTCATCGCTATCTGTTTCCCCGCTAGTGGAAGTTTCTTGTACGTCAACCACTTGGGAAACATACTGGTGATGCTTAACTGCATTCAATGCGGACTGCATGCTCTTTGGACATTTTAGACTGGCATATTTTGCAGCCTCTTTATTAGAGCAGCCCTGTCTGAATTTTGCAATTGCTTCCTTTTCTAAATAACCTTCTGGAAGATTGCGGAATGCAGTTGTTGCCAGAGATAGTACGCGATCTGCCCAATCTTCAAGTGTCTCATCCGGCTTCTGGCGCGCTTGCTGAAACTTAACTCTTGCTGTTTCAGTTAACTCTTTTGCTCCAAATCTCTTGTCAAACTTTCTCATCATCTTACGATATGAGTACTTTTCACCTGTTTGAGCCATGATGGTGAAAAAGTCTAGAGCTTTTCCTTCCAAACACCAGTGCAAATAAACTTTGCTTTCTTTGTCGGTCCACTTTAATAATCTAAATAAGGGGAGATCCTTTGAAAGCACAGAAAACAAAGCAAATACTGAAAATTGCAGACTCGGTTTAATTGAGTCTGTTCATGAGCAATACTTAAATATGCAACAGTGCTCACGCCCCCTAGCACCAGCTTAAGCGGAATTCAACTTTCAACTGTAAATGCGCTGAAATCAATGATTCCAAAGGACCAGAAAGTATAACAACACTGAGAATGAAGTACGGGGCGACTTTTTACAGCCGCCACACAAGCACTTAACATCTGCTGTTGTAAATTATATAATCTAAATAAGGGGAGATCCTTTGAAAGCACAGAAAACAAAGCAAATACTGAAAATTGCAGACTCGGTTTAATTGAGTCTGAATACTGCTCTATAACTTTCAAACTTTTGTTTCCAAGCCATCCAACAAGATTCTCCATTATATCTCAAATTCTTTGGGAGCCCTTTTGGTACTCCCCTGTCATGTTGATGGCACTTGGAATTTCTATATTTCCTAGAGCTCTTATGTTTGGACCGACGACCATGGGATCTGGACCTTGACCTTGAACTTGACGTGTCAGAGACACTGTGTCTCGACAGTTTTACCATGTCTGGCTTTCTGATGTTTGGTACTCCTGCGCTTATGCCAGCGTTCCGGAGAACTTGAGCTAGAGCTCGAACTTGAGCTACGATAATAAGACTTATGAGATTTATGTCTCGGACTCCATCTTGATCGTGACTCTGACCTCGACTCCGACCTCGACTCCGAGCGCGAACGCCCTGACCTATGAGGTCTATGCTGCTGCCTATGTCCCGACCTTGACTTTGACCTTGACTTTGATCTCGACTCAGAACTGGAGTCTGAGCTCACATGCCTAGCTCTACTTTTAGCAGATCTTCTACTCTTTGACACTTGCTTTAGTTTACGTCTGAAAGATGGCAAACAGTTATCAGAATCATCTTCATGTCTGAAAGACTGATGATAGGACGTAGCAGATCTTTTTTACACTTTCTTTTGTTTACCTCTGAAAGATGATAAACTATCACCACTCTCTTCCTCATGCCTGGAAGACAGATGAGAATGACGAGCTGATGATTCTTCATGTCTGGAAGACGACAAATGGGTTGGGCTAGCATCTCCTTTGCATTTGCAAGACCGCAAATCAGAGATCCCTTTCTTGTACATGACTTCTTCTTCTGTAAAGCTGACTGTAACTGTCTCTTTTCAGTCTCATAGTCACCCAGGGACAACTCACTTTTAATTTCATGAGACCGCATGACATGTTCTAAAACAACAGGTATACTGTTATGCAATATTCTGCGTAAAGTTTCCTGAATTTCTAACTGCAGTTTATGCATATCTAATAATCCTGAACTAGGTGTGGAGGGGATAGGATCAATAATTGTGGAACAGTAGTATCAACTTTAAAACTAGGAACCTGGGGAGGAAAGACATCAGTATGCGGAACTGAAAAGTGCACATACCTCAGTATGTCCCTACTTAATTCCCCGGGCAAAACAATTTGCAATGTTTCTTTAGATAAGGGTCCAAAATATTGCCTAAACTGTATTATTCTATCAACCCACTCCCTCCCTATTCCTGGTATAAACATAGGCTCACCCCTGGATGCTGTGTTAATATTTACAGACATTTAATGGCTTTACAGAAAAAGACTTGATCAGTTCAAAAACTATACAATGGCTTATGGTCTGGGCCTGAAAGACTACGCAAACCACCTCACCAGCATACGGTTTATGATCTGACTGCTTTATAGTCTGAAAGACTTGTGTGGTGATGGTTTATAGTCTGAAAGACTTGTGTGTTGATGGTTTATAGTCTGAAAGACTTGTGTGTGTGTGTGTGTGTGTGGTGATGGTTTATAGTCTGAAAGACTTAATGTGTGGGTGTGTGGTTTAAAGTCTGAAAGACTTCGATATAATGGCTTATGAACCGGATCTGAAAGACCTCGCAGCACACCTCACCAAAATATTCGTTTTGGAGTTTGCTAGACAACCAAAATTTACGAATTACGTTTTTGCATCTGAAAGACCACAAAATTTAACGTAAGACGGACAGTCCGTGACCACAAAATGAAATACTTCAGATATGAAATATCATGAAATATTCAAATTATATATACAGAGTATCATACGAGTTATATACAATACAACAGGGTGAGCCGACTCAAGGTAAAACTGGCATAAGACAATTAACTCAATCCGTAAGCTATCCTAAGAAAAGACTGGCATAGAGCAACACGAAAACTCACTTCTTGATGTTCTCTAAGAGATAAACTGGCATAGGGCAATGAAAAATTACTTTTCAATCTCCCTAAGAACTAGACTAGCATAGGGCAATGAAAAATTACCTTTCAATCTCCCTAAGAAACTGACATAGAGGCAATTAACAAATTACTTTTTAATTTCTCTAAGAATAACTGGCATAGGTAGCTAACGGGGTTTGAAAGCTTTCCTAAGAGACTGACATAGGAAAATATGAATGAAATTTCAATCAAATTCCCTAAGAAATTAATTAGCCAATGCTAATTAGGCGCACCTTGACCTTACGTTTACTTAAATGTTGAAGCAGAGAGCAGAATAAATAAAAGCAGTGCTGCATTTAAATATCCCTTGCTATCAACCTGTCATGATACTTTATATGTTTTTCTTTTAACAAAGAAAGAATTCCCGCCACTGACACGAAAAAAAAAATTCCGAGAAATTGTTGCCGCGAAAATACGTGACAAACTGGCAAGGTAGCTTTACCTTTCCATTTTAAATCCTCGTCGCCAATAAAGTGTTCATATATAAAGCATCAAGAGTAACTAAGTAAACTGACTCACCCACTCTGTATATAAGTTGTCACGACTGGCCTAGACGTGTGTCTAGCTTGGCTGTCAGTAGAATACTCACCGTATTACCCGCCACTTGGTTAATATATAAACTGACCTCAGTGACCTCTGACATGCGCTCTCCATAAGGGAGGATACTCTAGATCAGAGGACACCAAATTCACAACATAACGGATAAAGTTTAGAACACTGATATGATTTAAAGATGACACAGGGAATAATGTATAATTCTTATTAATGCTTTTAACCTATTTATTATTGTAATTGTCTTTAAAGGTAAAGATAATTAAATGTTGAAATGTTTATTTGTGTTATGATTCTGTTTACATCCACTCTCCGGCCCGTCCTGACAAATGGTGTCAGAAGTGGTTGTAAAGAATCTATTTTTGAAAATAAATGGTTCAAATTGAGAAGTTTGGTATACTTTGGTATAGCCATACTGTTGAAACATTTATAAAGCTAGAGATTGGACACACTAAAATTTGCCCGTTTTTGACGAAAAAAGGGGCATAACTCTTCAATTGCAAGGGGCAATCTTGCTTGTTATAATACTTGACCGAAACATTATCGTCATTCACATCAACATTGCCAGCATCATTAAACTTGGTCAGTTTCAAAAAGATTGGAATAAAGGACAAGGTTCACGAAGCCTCCATTTTGGCCCTGTAAAAATCTCTTTTTTTCAATTTAAGTTTTAGTTATATTTTCTCTTTATTTGTCAATTTTAGATATTAATACTTCATAGTATACATAAAGCTCAACCCAAATTCATGTTTTGACAACTTTATAGTTCCTTAAAAATGGACCACGAAGTAAAAAAAGGCCAAAAAGGCAGAATTTTGGTACATTTCCGGGTATAAATCATAGAAATAAACAATGAAGACACTTATGCGACACAAAGATATTTTAAGTGCACAATAATATTTAAGTTGAAGTAAGATATCAAAATTTTGAAGTGTCGCATGCGTGCCTTCATAGTTCATTTTTAGGATTCATACCGAGAATTGTACCAAAAACTGTCTTTTTTGGCCTCTTGATTCATTTACAAGAAACTATAAAATTGTCAAAACTTGACTTTGGGTCGTTTGTGTGTATATTATGGAGTATTTGTATCTGATATTGACAAATAAACAGAAAAAAAATGATAAAAATCGTTTTTGGAAAAAATATTTTTTACAGGGCCAAATCGGAGGCTTCGTGAACCTTGTCCTTTGTTTGAATTAGAGAGGAGACAAACTAAACTTTTCCGGTTTCTTTACGAAAAAAGGGGCATAACTTATTGAATGGGGCAATCTTGCTGGTTATCGAACTTGACCAAAACATTATTGTCATACACATGTTGACCAAGTTTCAAGAGGATTGGAATAAATTTGTTTCAGTTGGAAAGCGTGTGTACAAATAAATGTTAAAGCCAAGCTGAAATAGCGCGACTTTTAAACAGCTGTTTGTTGCTATTGGATATGGAATGTGTGATTCGGATAAAAAGTAGGTCTTTACAATTCCTTTAATTAACTCGTTTTAACGGTAATTTTAAGCGAGAAAAATAATCAAGCACGGCTTTTGGTAAAGACGGGGAATTCTATACCGACATAAAAATCCCAACCGAAACTAGTTGAGTAACTTTGCAACTTTGATTTTAACACTTCGTCTTTTCTCGTTTTAATTAGCTACTTTAAACGACCGCATCTGAAAATCTGAAATAACTGGCAAATTGTTCGTGAACTAATCTAAATTTAAGAACCAAAGACATAGGGGCTTTCCGGAAAATAGTCAATGAATAATTACAGAAAACAAAGTGCACAGTTTCCTTTGGAATTGAGTATATTAAAGACCCTTAGGTTCATTTGCGTCTAAAGATTTGTTTTGAAATATAAAAAATATGCTATTTCGTGCAAATTGCATTTAAATTGAATGTTTGATAAATCTGATATAGATTTTTTGGTTTAATTATTGCAAAATAAATATATCTAATGCATGTTTACAGCGCATTGTGGAAATTAATTGTACTGACAGTCTGAAAGGGGTAATTTTTAAAACATGTTGGTTGGGTAATGTTTTGTTCACAGAGGTGATGAGCAGCTAAGCAATTAAGTACTGTCACCTTTGTAAACCACTTGTCAAACTGTGATAATGACCGGAATGTTGTATTAACAGAATCATTTTACAGGTAACATCCAGTTTAGGGACCTAAAAATCATGTTGTCTTGTCCAATATTTCGTTTGATCCACTTTTCACCTTAAGCAAGCATGAGGCCATTGAAATAAAGAAGGAAGCAGTCGGGGAAATATTTTTATTTTGTATTAAGCAGTTTTTCATCTTATCCGTTCGTTATAAGTGAGCATGACTGTATTGTAGAAACTTATGTGGAAGATTTCTACAGTATTATTACGTTGCAGTAAGCAGTGGCCTGTATTTTTTAACACATGTATCTCCTTCAAGCTGCGGATGAAAGAGGTTTTACTGAGCACTTTTGTTCACAGCTGGGACTATACATTTGTTGTATATACCAAGTAAGATAAATAACTTGAAAGATATTTACTTAAGATACTTTCAGTCTAATCACTGCACTGAAATCAGCTTCAGCTTCAGCCGCTACAACTGCCCAGCCGCTACATCCTCCCCCTACGACGGCACAATGGCTCAACCAACGAGAGCCATCAAGGTAAAAGGTATGACTTCCCTTTAAGGCTACTTGTAGTCAACTGTCAATCGATCAGGAGTGCTGGGGAAAAGGCACAGTTAGATATTGTTATTGGCACAGAATCCTGGCTCGACGACAGCATTAAATCTCAAGAGGTATTTCCCCCAAGTTTCAAGGCATACCGGCGAGACAGAAAACATGGTACAGGGGGAGTTTTTGTCCTAATCTCTGACAAATACTCCAGCGAAGAATCAGAGGAACTGATCCCAAACTCAGACTGCAGGATAAATGTAAAGGGTTTTTTACAAGTCACCACCAAGGAATATCTGAATATCTCGATCAGCTAACAACTATCCTCTAAAGAGGAGCACATCTGTGGCTTGGAGGCGATATCAACCTTGCCGACATAGATTGGGAAAACAGGTTGTAGATACTCCTACCAGGGTTACAGACTATACAAGCAGCATTCTTGACCTCTTTCTTACGAATAACAAAACCCTAATTAACAAGTGTGAGGTTATGCCCGGAATTGCATACCGTCTTCATAGAGTCTAGCCTCCGCCCTATGAAAGTCAAGAAACCAGCACGGAAAGTATACATCTACTAAAACGCAGACTATGACCAGATGCGGAACAATCTCAACACATATTACGATACCTTTTTTGCGACCACACAGGACATGAATGCCAATGATACCTGGCTTACATTTGAAACCAAACTTAAAAGATATACAAATACATTCCCTCCAAAACGATGACTTCAAACAAGACAAATAAACCCTGGATAGACAGATCTATCAAGTCACAACACAGACACCGAAACAAACTCTATATTACACAGAAGAAAACCGGCAACGCTAAGGATCGTGAAAGATATGTCCAAGCCCGCAACGCAACGCAACTGGAGCGGCAAGCATACTGGAAGTATGTTCAGAACCTAATTGAATTTGGGGATCCAGAATCAGACCACCAGCCCAGCAAACAGAAGAGGTTCTGGAATTACATAAAATCTCTGAAGAAGGACAATTGTGGTGTGGCCCCGTTGAAGGATAAGGGTAAACTCTACGGCGACCCAATATATAAGGCTAACACCCTTAAAAGACAGTACCAGTCAGTCTTCACACAGGAGGATACATCCTATATCCCAACTCCTGACGGTATGCCGTGCCCTGCTATGCCAGATATAGACATCACCACAGAAGGCATCCTCAAGCTACTCAGAAAGCTCAACCCAAACAAGGTAACTGGACCAGACATGATGCCTGCACGGGTGCTTAAGGAACTGTCAGAGCAGTGTGCTCCTTATCTTTGCAGCATATACAGGAAGTGTTTGACCACTGGCGGAATTCCAGATATATGGACCAAAAAGAAGAAAGGGGAGCGCTTCAAGGCAAGCAACTACAGATCTGTCTCACTGACCTGTATATGCTACAAGATGCTTTAGCACATTGTAGTCAGCAGCATTATGCGGCACTTCAACAGACACAAGATCCTGACTGACTGCCAACATGGCTTTAGAAGCAGGAGAAGTTGCGAAACACAACTCTTGACCCTGACAGACGAGCTCATTGGATCGCTTGACAAAGGTCCCCTAGATTTTTCAAAAGCGTTTGACCGGGTACCACACAGTCGTCTCTTAGCCAATCTGGGTCACTATGGGATAAGAGGAACGACCGCTACATGGATCAAATAAATACGAAAGAAGACTCAAGCAGGAAACGCAACACAAACAATACACCCACCTCTAAAGCAGAACACACACACAGCCATACCATAACAAACACACACGCACACACACACACGCAATCCAACACACCAAACAGAAAACAATACGCAAGACAAACATAAAGCAAAGTGAACATAGGAGCCCGCCTTGGTACGGTCAGCAGCAATCAATAATTAATTATAAATTAACCATTAACAACCACTGGGGGGTTAAACCTGGGTTTAGGGGCGCCCAACCTCACACTTATCTCCTATATTCACCTATAAAGACGAACAGTGTACATAAAATATAAACCCTGTTCCACAACCTTACAATCAAAAAGACCGCCAGCACAGTAAGTAAATACATGTAAAACATCTAACAAAATTCTATGACAAGATTATTAGTAACACGGGAAAGAATTAAACATTCAAGCCCGTGTTAAAAATAACCCACTATGGCAACGGTCAAATTGTACTCAAGCGACTAGTCTGTAGTCACGAGTAACTGTAAGAAATTGAAGGGGTCAGGGTACGACAGAGAGGGAGAGAAAAAACAAAGCACGAAACTCCGACATAACTCTCCCGGTTAAGGACGGCTTTAGAGATACATCATCATGTAGTGCTAAGCCCTGTCTGTCGTCGCACAACCAAAGAGGAAAGCATAGTTATCAATTGTAGATTGATCGATAACCAAACGTGAAGTGCGCAGCAATATAGTTGGATCATAATCTTTTTTGAGGAAAAAACTAATACGTTTCACAAATAGGTTTTGAAAATACATATGTCCAAGAATCTTACGAAGTCTGTAAATCACATCACCATAAAACTCCGGATGTGAAATACCTTGCCGCAGAAAAGACTTTAAGTTACATTTATACTTGTTAATGAGAGGAAGATTTCTATAAAAGAATTTAGAAAATGTTTTACGAAGTTTATGTAATCTGTACCCCTGTTTAAGAAGCTTTTCAGTAATAGTTTTATTACGAATGTGGAAGTCCTCAACAGAGGTACAAGCCCTAGCAAAACGAATAAGTTGTGAAATATAAACCCCGTAAGATGTAGAACGGGGAACATCGCCATCTAGATGAGGATAATTTACAATACTAAAATCAAAATCATCTCGTTTATCGTAAATCTTAGAAGAAACAATTCCGTTATTTATTAAAAGATCCAAATCTAAAAATGGTGCCGATAAATTTGACTCGTTTGTTTTATTAAGGCGTAATTCTTTTGGGTAAATAAAAGGAAACAACGTATCAAAAAATGGGTTGTCTATATTAAAAATATCATCTAGATAGCGCGATGTGTTGTTAAAGGCTTCGATCATATCTGCCTGTGTATCAGGTTTTAGACTTAGCATAAAGTCCCTCTCATAACAGTACAAAAATAGGTCTGCGACAAGGGGCGCACAGTTTGTACCCATAGGGATACCAATCACTTGGCGGTATATGGTACTCCCAAAACGTAAATAAATATTATCCAGAAGAAATGATAGTGATTTACAGACATCGGTGCAAGTCCACATAGTGTAAAAAGCCTTCTTATCAGGCAGATCACAGTGCGTAATTGTTGATGGAGCGACATCCGAGTCTGCACCCGTCGTAAGCGGAGTCCCCCAAGGAAGTGTCCTTGGACCTATACTTTTCCTCGCCTGAGGAAACGATCTACCACTCCAAGTCTCCTCAAGGACAAGACTCTTCGCAGACGACTGTGTGGTATACCGTGAGATCAATTCCACAACCGACAACATGCAGCTCCTAGAAGATTTACAGACTGGGAGAGAAAGTGGGGAATGTCCTTCCACCCCGAAAAGTGCAGTATACTACCAACTTAAAGGCCACAAACTGGTTGCAGAGGAGTTTACAAAGGTGTGCACTTGACAAGGACCCTCTCCTGGAACATCCACATCGACAAGACCATAAAGAAAGGGAACAGCACTCTAGGTTTTCTCCGTCGAAACCTAAGGGTCAGTGATGAAGAGGTCAAGACAGCTGCCTACATCTTAAGTCTAAGGAGCAGATAAGGAAGATAGAGATGGTGCAGAGGAGGTCATCCAGGTACGTCACCAACAGACACCACAACACAAGCAGCGTCACCTCTATGCTTGAACATTTGCACTGGGAAACATTAGAGTCTCGCAGAACCAAAGCTCAACTGTCTCAACTGATCTTTAAGATCACTAACGACTTGGTTGACATCCCAGCACCTCACCCCAGCCATCAACTTCAACAGCCTACTTACAGAAACTCTTTTGTCCCTAAAACGATCACTACATGGAACAGTCTGCCCTCGGCAGCTGTTGAGTCTCCTGACTTGGTATCCTTCAAGCAGGAGCTATCTTCACTGAACTTCTAGTAGGTCTCCCTCCAGTTTCAAGTACCTCCTAATGATTCCTGGGGCTGTGCCGGCCGCGGCCACCGTAACCGGATAGGTTCAGGTTAAAGGAGCGAAAACGAAGCTGGTAACTATTTACTATTTTTTCTCTCTGTTAACTGTCCCACTTTTCTACCTATCTTCTATTATTTCACTTTTTCTTATTCTGACAAACCCCCCGTCGCATAATAGTCAAGTGTGACTGTGATGACGTACCATGTAGATGTAGATGTACTCATCAGTTTCTAAATTGAGTTCATTATCCATTTCACTGCTGTGCAGAGACATCATGGAATACATGTTTGTACACATTGAGTCTAATTCCAGGTTTTCACATAGTGCTGGAGCGGCTATAGGCTGGCTCAACACCATCTGTTGAAACACCAATTACATATCCGAACTTTTTGGTCGTTGCATGTCGCCAGATGCATCGTTAGCTGTGAAGGTAAAAACTATTCTCTGTATGTGGCAGACATCTAGGATACATTGACTTCATTGCTTTTGCACAGCGAAGTTCATTTAGGGTTGAACAACTTCTACCTCCGTACAAAGTACATATTGTAATGAAAGGTACCCTTATGCCACACCATTGTGAAGTTGAATAAAGATAAACACTTGTGTGTATGTGTACAGGGGTATTCCGTTGCAGAATATCGGCGTACACGCATAAGAGTTGATCATTTGAAGGGTGTGTTAACATACGAGAACCTCGCGTTGACACTTCTACCCTGAACCAAAACTACTGACCATTGCTCGTTTTACGAGTATTTAAGACACTTGTAGATATTCATATGATTTGGATATATTAGGTACTTCAATGCGTATCTCGGTCTTAGCTTAGTATGTATTGAATTACCATAATAGCTCCGAGAATCTGCAGCTTGTTTACACTCAGAAACCGCCATTTCCTGTTGGTAAGCGGGGCACCGATAATTCACGTTCAACTATTGGCGCATTCCTTACTCAGGATTTTGTATGTTTATTACACTGTAGCGGTCTAAAATACATTGCTCTTGTATAATGAATTCTTAGTATCCTTTTACAACCGTTATTCGAACTCAACCAAAAATCGAACACCTGAATCATTTCGCGTGACATCTATAGTTACAAACAGATTTGCATAACCGCGCGTGACATTTTGACAGTAACACCGGTAGAAAGGTCAAGAACACAAACTCGGCAAAAAAGATCAGTAAATAAGTGAAAGGGCATTTGTTGAACTTATCTGACTATAAATATTGTATTTACATCTAATCCCAAATTTCCCAATGCATAATTTGGCCACAAACTACATTTTCTGTTATCAAAAATGACCAGTGGTGTATCGGCTGCAAAACTTTTACAGTTACCTCATTCCTAATGGTCCGGAAAATAATATTGAGGGTTCAGACCACTAAATTTGATCAAAATCTCAAACTAGGGGTCCTTATCACTTTTTTCCCTTTTTTTATTTCCTAATTGTGTTTCATATAAGAAATAACAGGGAATAAACAAAATATTTGTTTAAGTTACAGGTTCCAGTACACTAGTTTTATTTTAGAAAAATATGTTCAACAACTTTTAAGAAATTTCTTCTTTGTTTTAGATGCATTTCACATCAAAAGGGAGACCCTTCTAATGCCCTGTCTGTAGCCAGTAACAATTGATACCTTATGTCTAAACTACTGTAAATTACATGTAAAAAGGTTGACATTTACTTTTTATGAGGTTACAAACTCTTGTTTTATGTTTTATCTGACATTTTATGAACAAACACTTACCCTGGGCTACATATAGTAAAAATTCTGTGGTGTCAAACCTGCTGTTCGAATTTAGGTTGGCATTTCACTGAGAATGAGGTGAGAGGGCCACTTTGCTTTGTTTACATTGTTAGAGAACCGATTTTAGTTGCAATAACTTACCCATCGTATTATAATTTGGAAATAACCAGTTTATCCAGTATCTATGTAAACAAGAAATATCTTTAAAAAAGATATTCGGCGGAATGGTTGGTGGAATTCATGCTGTTGATGGGTGTGCAAAATTGTACGAAATTGGAGGTTTTCAAAGAATTGTAATATCTTGGATTGAAAAGCAAAAAATACACATTCAACGATATAGCATAACTCTGACTAAAAAACTATAAATGTACAGAAATGCAAAACATATCCTAGCTACTGGTAGGAGATCCTCAGATTAAATTATATTGTTCTGTATATCAAACTTCATTCATGGGGAGTTTCTTGAAACAAACTATAACTAGATAAACTGTGCAGGCCCATACAGAACAGTCTGCCCTGCTTTACAAGGTCTATAACACCTCACTCTTGTAAATAAATGATGAAACAACACAATTGTGTTTAACTCACTTGAGGCCATTTATTATATTGCTATCAATGTATGGTAAATTTGTACAAAATTAATAGTTAACAATTAAAATAAATTGGAAGTAAACCATTATTAAACAAAATACCTAGCTACCACTGTCTATCTATAAAGGTTCACCTCTATAAATACACATCAGATTCTGCTAGCATATCTTAAAATAGAAGCTCAGTATAACACACTGGCTGTGTCTAATTTTACACTCACATCAGTGCATAAACAGCTAGGCTACTGTTTCAGGGCTCCAGATAAGAGGGGAGTAAATTGAACAAATCTAACATTTTCTCACTCATTTCAGCACCAAACCCTATGGTGTTACCACTCATTTTTATCGTCTCGAAGAGACAATTCATATGAGTTGGACACCATATATAGGGTTTAATGCACAAATAAAGTTTTTAAGTTTTGAAATAATTCTCTTATCTGGAGCCCTGGCTACTATCCAATCAGACAATTCAGTTTCAACAGGTGCTCTTAATTCTAAATTTCTGATCAAATATGATTGGTTCAAATGTTTGTCTAAATAGAAATGTGTGACTAAATAGATAACAGACAGCTCCGCCGAAAAATAATTTTTATTCACATAGAAATTTGTAATTGACTCGAAGATGCTTAGGTGTTCGAATAATGGTGGAACCGGGATATGTGTTTAATATCGACTTCGGACAGTGTTAGTCCATTTTAACTAGAGATAATCGGAGAGCTATATCTGATGCGGCGGATGGGTATTCCGTACGGATTTCGTCGCACTGCAGCCGATTGGATGAGGATGACGGAATGGGCTAATACCGCATTCTCATTGGATGGTGAGGCGAATTACCGCTGTGATGCAACCAACAAATATCATGACGCAACAGTCTATATAAGAGCGCGGCAAACCTCATAATGTCGGGAACGTCTAATATAGATTAGTCTACAGGTTGTACTGATCCCATTGGGTGAACGGACAAGGGGTACAAGTATAGGAAGCACCGTGTAGGAATTCATCGGACTATTTTATTGTGACGTCACAGTCCGCCAGAAAATGCCCGCCAATGTCAATAGGAGGTACGCAACGGTTTTATAGGGAAATGTTTGTGCCAAAGATCCTAAAAGCAACAGGTTCAGTGAGTCTGAAAATACTTTTCACTAAGTGCCAACCCTAGGCGAATACTTTCGAATTTTTCGGAGAATATGTTGGTTTTGAGGCTTTTTTGTCATTGGTTTTCGCGACCATAACAAACATAAATTTGACCACAGAGGAATCTGAACGCAGGTCTCCAGATAAGAGGGAGTAAACTGCACAAATCAAGCACTTTCTCACTTATCTAAGCATCAACTACTATGGTGATACTACTCAATAGAATCGTCTCTTCGAGACGATTCTAATGAGTAGTGACACCATAGGGTTTAAAACAGAAATAAAGATTTTAGTTTTTGAAATACCCCCTTATCTGGAGCCCTGTGAACGTGTGCTTATGTGGATGGTTTATGCTGTTTTGTTATGCCTAGAGATGTATTTACTGATATAGAACTGAGTTTTGATTCTGGTTTGTGCGTGAAAATCAGGAGGAGATAAATGTAGATGTCGTGTAAAAGCCTTTATAGGATTCTACGACGTACTATATTCAGATTCAGATTCAGATTCAAGGAGACCACCGCAGAGACTATACATGAGGAACAAACTGTATCTGGTTTTATCCTTTATAGGATTTAATTTAATCCATTGATAAAACCCTTGAGTGTGAGTATGTGAGGGCCACTCTAGACAACTTGAGATTAGTTACCTGTAATTTCACAACTACTAAGATTGGTATACCCGGTGGCAGCTTATGATTCATGCTTTTTCACGCCTATCAAGAACAATGGGGGGACTCCATCAATGGACAGTCCGACTGAGGAAAAGTCTTTAAAGTAGAGCTGTCATTGATAGGAATGATATCGATGTATTGCCGATACATATTAGTGTTTTCTTCTGACCTGTCGGAGTGTCAGAGGTATTTTTAGATTGGAACATTCTAAAAAATTAAAAGGGATGATCACCGTACTCGTACAGTTAGCCAGGGATACGGAAAGCTGTATTTATAGTGTGTAATGTACAGTACAGGGGTGGCGAAATCTCAGAAAAATGCACCTGTCCACGGACAAGTGGTTTGAAAAAATCACTTGTCCGTATCCAATATCTACTTGTCCGTAAACATAAATGTTATATAGACAACATAAACGTTTCCTATAGCCTAGCAGATCGTAAAGCAGACTGTGCCTAAAAATTAAGAGAAGAATTTTTAAGTTTTCATTCTGCTTTACGTATCAGTTTCCAAGGGACAGACTCTTTCAGTGAACTCTGCTTGAATAACTTGACTCAGTTCAAGTTCAACATTTAACTGTTTATCTATCTAACTGTTTACAAAGTAGACCTACTAGTATGTCTTTATTAGCTCAAACGTTTCAAAGCATTACAGTTAACTGACCATTAATACGGTAGCACACCCTTCGAACTTTCATTTTCTCTGTCTTAATTTATCAGAAATACTATATCAGAAGGATAGAATTGTCAACATTATTTACGGCAGATTGAGAATTTTGCGAACGGGAACAGAATGCAGATGGCCCGTTTTGGGGTGTTATGCCACGGTGGATTCGGGACTTTCTTTTGCTAATTTATGGTCAGGAACAATCTCAGCAGCTACATCGTTGTTAGTATCATCATTTCATTTCGTTTTTTTAGCCGTTGTTACGAATATCGCTCGCCTGTTTTCGTTATTTCAGACATCGCTGAGAATGGCTACAGACGACGAGTTTATTCGCCGATAATATCAAAGAGTTTCCTAATACCGGAAATAACAATAGTAAGCATTCGCCCCCGAGAGTACGATTCGTCCCCGTACCGAGAATTTTCGAACTTTCGCCGGATTTTTCGGGCACAGCACCGGCATTTTTACTGGGTATTTTGTTATTTTTCCGCGCGAAAAGTGCCAAAACGTAGTCTAGGCAGATCACAGAAACTGAATTTGCGTAATTGAACATTGGAATTTCTGCTTGTCCACGGACAATCAAGACAGGAAAATTCACCTGTCCGGACACTAAAATGGCCACCTCGGACAACACGGACAGTTGATTTTGCCACCCCTGCAGTAGTCTAGAGAAGACATTATTATTTCTCGAATAAACGCAAACACAATGCACTTAACTATAGAAAATTAATTTTATATTTTAATCTGGATGGCAAACAGGTTGGAGCCTGATCAGACGCCGGGTAACCTGGTTTTTGATCTGCCTCCAACCATTTTGCAATGGACATAATAGTTGTTAGCATAAACACATTTATTGAGAATTAAAAGCATATCACTCAGTAAAATTAGGGCAGCGGTCTCGTGCTGCACGAGGATCATACTTATCTCAAGTAGGAAAGTGCACGATTACATATTCGAATCGATGTAACCTTGCTTACCTATTTACTATTATTAGCTATTCTGTTTTAAACATAACTCTGACAGGTCAGAAAAATCAGACAATATTCCTTTCTTTCTATACTGCTACACACCCCTTTTGGGTATTACGAGCAGGGGCACTTTTTAAGTGCATCATTGGGACTGTACCCGGCCGATCACTTTATCCTGACACAGACGAACCAGTTGTAATGCTAACCCGAAATCCTGAGCGCCAAGGAGGGAAGCCATTACTACCAATTTTAAAGTCTTCGGTTTGACCCGGCCGGGGATTGAACCCACAACCTCCCGCACTGCAAGCGGACGCTCTTCCTGACTAAGCCACGTAGTGGGTGCACATACATTTTCAGAGTATCGATACTATCAATAAAATGGAAAATAAAACTGACGAGAAATGTACTGACGAAAAATCCCTTTTCTGATTCTACACTGCTAGCTTTTGCAAATTACACTCATGTGTTCATATAAAAACTTGATTTGTCATGCAAAGAAGTAGTGAGTTTTGCTGAATGTTTATTTACAGGTACATGGTAATAGGTATGGTAAATATAATTATATTAAAATTAAACAGTCAAGTCAAATAAGAAATAAATTCCAATAACCTGTCTCTAGAGTAATTTGAATGTTCAAATTGAAATATTGATATTTGTCTCCCGATATATCGATATCGTCGATATGCCTTTTGCTGAATCAATGACAGCTCTACTTTAAAGACATTACATGACCAAGCATGGGTGGTAACACCTAGCACCGTAGAAAGTTTGAGTCAAAGCATGGAGCCCATGCACTTACTCGCCTAGAGCGTATAAGCAAAGAATCATTCAGGCGTCTCATGTGAGACCTCACCTAATATTTGATAGCTTGGTTAGTAAAAACCCAATGAAAAACCTATTGAGATCTATTATGTAAGGGCCTGAGCCCTCTATTCAAAGCTTCAGATGTCTTAACTGTTGTGTGAACAATTTTCTCATGCTCTACCTGTATTTTGACACCTAGTGTCGTAGTGAGAACAATGGGGGAGGGAAATCAATGAATGGACTGGCTTAATGTCTTTAAACCTGTTTATAAATATCCACTGGAACTGGTGGCAAATACTCGCATTACAAAAGTTACTATTAACACATCTCATCTGAAAGTTTGAAATGACACCCCCTGAAATCTTGTTTTTGAAAAAATTTCAGATGTTGAAACTTCCTCAATTTTCAAGCTTTACCTCTGAAGGTGGTAGGGGAAAGTGCTGCCTATTTTAACCAGTTCCCATAGCCTGTTTGTAGTTCTTAAGACTGGTTGAAAATATAGCAGAATGTGCCTCAAAACTACATGTAAATAGACCAGGACTCGAACCTTGGACTAAGTCACTTCTTGCTTATAATAAGTTTTATTACTAGCTAGTACTGCGGTTACTTACTGAGAAACACCTGAATGTACTGAAATATAAGGATCATACAACAGTCGCAGATGATGTACCACTTTTTATGTACTAATTCATTAAAGCCAGAATATTCGTCACAGACAACCAAAATCATGCATTCTTCTTACATGAAATTTATTGCACCTTCGTAATCGTAACATATAAAAAGAAGCATTGCATGGTACTTTTTGAGGTAGTGTTGCTTACAAACATGTGAAATTTGTGGAAATAGTTGAGTTTTAAATCCAGTTCATTTACATATGATACAAACAACGACGGTGTCGAACGAGATTTTTCCGTTACAGCTCATTAGCATATTTATTATTATATAGCTATTTTTAGCTCTGAATTTTAGCACCCAGACTGCTAATACAAAGCACTCAACATAAACCATAAACCCAACCCTGCTACATTATGACTACCGTCCTAGAGATACACTTTCTCAGCTACCTCAGGTAGCAAACTCTTAGTCTGAAAAACAAGTAGCACCTGATAATTACCTGGGCCCCGTTTCATAAAACATCTTACGACAAATGTTATCGTAAGTCAGATTATAAAACGCTCAATTATTATTTATTTCTCCATCTAATCCTGTCTTGTGATATATTTTTGGAATCGTCTTGAAAAGACGATTCCAAAAAGATGTCACAAGACAGGATTAGATAGAGAAATCACAAATTAAATGTATTTTAAAGTTTTGACTTACGACAACATTTGTCGTAAGAAGTTTTATGAAACGGGCCCCAGCAGCTTAGATTTTGAAGCATTTTAAATTTTTGTTGTAACCACATCCAACAGGTATAAATAAATCAAAGCACCTAATTAAAGTCTAATTATTAAGACTGCTAATGGGTATCAGATTAAATACAGACTTAACTGTACATATAATTCTTTATTTTACAGTATCCATCAGAGAAAGAAAAGTTTGTGAGAAGGATAGATGTATTACGGAAATCTTCAAGTGAGTATATTAACCATTAACCTCTTACATCATAGATCTATGCACATTTTAATGCCTTAAATTTATTTCTTCACTGAAGAAAATAGTTCCAATATATACAGTCATGGATGTGCACCATCAGAAATATTTTCTTTATCTTAGCAGAGGCCTGAGGGTAATTAATAGGCAGCACAGGGGCCGGACACTTAGATTTTATAAATATTTGTGACAAAAAATATTAGTGAATGTTGGGCACTCACCTAGTCGTCACTGGCAAGACTCCGTCGGAATGATAGGGCCATGATCAAATGGATCTGCCACGTTAAATCTGACCAGACCCAGTATGTTAGGTCAGAGACCTTGCTCGAGACATTGGCCATCCAACCGCTGGACATTATTCTTAGAGCGAACAGACTACGTTGGTTTGGACATGTGGAAAGGAGCAGTGGACCAATCAACACATGCAGAGATCTGAAAGTGGCCAGTCAGAAGAAAACCGGAAGACCTGGAGAGAAACCATCAGGCAAGACCGCATAAAGTGGCAGATGGTGAAGATGGACCCCCACGACCGTGACCACTGGAGACTATGTATAAAGACCGCCAGTCAACGTCGAACCCCTGATGAAGGGAACACGGACGCTAAACTAGGATAGTGAGTGAGTGAAAAGGTTTACATAGAGACAAGGGGAGGCAACTGATTTTCCGTTTACTCTCGTCCTACCTCATAAAGTAAAAACTTGTCAACAGTTACACTTTTGTTGCAGTTATGTCTAGCTAACATTATACCCTTCCATAAAAACATAACATAAAACCAATTGTTATCACGCAATTTCAACAGTAACTGCGTCTACCCACCGAAATGGCAGAATTTCAGGCGTAAGAACAAAGGTCGTCTTGTACGGATGTATCGGGTATATGTTCATCGCTATATCAATTGGAACTATTTATTTCAATGTTGGAATAATTTAAAGACTTAAAAATGCTTATGGTGTAATAGGTTAACACTGTTGTACAAAAGAAACAGTCAAGCACTAATCCTTACTATATTTGAACTTGTGTGAAATATTTAAAGGTGTAGCTCCTTTTAAATTTATAGTCAAACTTGTATTAACCCTTTCCTCCCTGAAACTTTAAATGGAAAATTCCAGTTTCCATTTTAGTCTAGTCCATTTCTGACTTTTAAGGGTTGTTTTTGTCAATGTTTGGCATTGTGACAAACAGTGAAGAGCCTGATCAGAGGGCTCCTTTCGGAGCCCCCTGATCAGGGTCTTCACTGTTTGCATAGGACAAGTGTACTATTCACATGTACACTGTTTGAAAAGCACGCCTATATGCGGGACTAGGGTTCAAAGAGTTAAACCATCAACAGAAAGCCCATGATGATAAGCTGTCTTGAACCCATGGCATGCTTTTGCAGATGTTCATGATAATACTAAATAGAATGCAAAGCTTTCTAAAGAGTTTGTATTTTTCGATATTTCTATTACCGGTAATAATGTCAAGTTGTGCCCCTTAACAGACATACATTGTGCCCAGAGTGTTGCGTTAGCAAGAATAAATCATTACTTTTATTTGCATAATCATTAAGTACAGTTAAATCTCTATATTACGACCACTAAACTATGTTTATTACTAAGTGGTAACGACAGGTGACTGCTTAAAGCAATGTGACAGTTAAACAAAAAGCTCCTTTAAATCTATTATCATTAGTTTCAGTGGCCTTAAGAGTCACCTATCATTAAAGGCTTATTTTTTTCTGCAATGAATGGTACATGTTTCTTTATACGATTTATATTAATAATACAGTAATAATACAGGAATAGTAAAAAACTATGGTATTCAAACTTTACTCTTGGTAATTGTTCTTGTAGGGTTTGATGTTGAGTACAGAAAAAGTGTTGCCATCTGTTATTATGTCATACCAACGATATTATGAGCTGTAAGTATATCTCTTCATTGCTTGTTATATGCCCATTAACCCATTACCCCATAATTACGTCATTAATTTATTTCTCCACTGAGGAAAATAGTTTCAAATTATACAGTTATGAATGTGTGATAAGAACTATTTTCTATATTCTAGCAGATGGTAGCTTAAAGCAGGCGCGTTCTGCTTTATGTTCAACCTGCTTTAAGGTACTTCGCATATGCGCGTAGTTTCCATACGATTGTTATGAAACTTTTCATGAAGAATGATAATAGCCTAAGAAACAATGTGGGTAAATATAGGCAAAATTTATCGTGTGATTTGTCTTTAAGGTCTTTTTTCTGACAAAAACCTAGAATTTTGATGATTTTATTTTTCTTAAAAATGAATAAAGCTAATGACTATAATTCTCGCCCAATAAGTAGTCAACAACATTCATTACAAGACAAGCTAAAAACATTTTGAATAAAGGTGTTCAGAAAGATGTTATCAGCTATTTAAATTTTGCAAAATGCTAAAATATTTAATTACAAAAAACTGACTCATTCAATGTATATTTGATTTCATTTTATTAAAATATATGGTTGATGAACTAGTCAGTCTGAAAAAATTAGAAAATATTACAGTCAGGATTTGTTGTTATAACATATTTTCTTATTAAAATGTGGGATACTTGTTGTTTAGATACAGTTACCTACCTTAGAATTAAAACTTTGTCATTAAAATGCATTATTATTTATTCATGGACTTGCATACAAGGTTTATTATATTGTTTGAACATAATTATAATGGGCAATATCGATCTTGAAAAGGTTAGCGTATTGATAAGCTTCACTGTGTGGCTTTATAGTTCGATCAAATCGTTTACATGTATACCGATTTAATTGACTTGTAAGTCATTAAACTAAAACGTACAGGTAAGTTGACATATACTTGGACCGTAAACATCACTAGTACTAATCAACGAAGACTAAACATAACATGTCTCTTGATTACTGCGTTATGGATTGACAAGTCAATAAATCGGACACTTAAAAAAAAAAATTGGATCGGATGGGTCTCGAACCTATGACCTTTGGATTGCTAGTCAACCACTATAGTCAACCACTATACTAACTGCGCTATGAAGGATTATACTAATTCGTATCACCATTTCCTTTATATAAATTTTCTAGTATAAACACGTACGAAAAAAGTCTGTGTCGTCCAGACGCATATCCGCTCGCCCGCAAGACCGACTTCCGGTAGCGAAAGGCCTTAAGTGGTCACCTATTTTCAGAACTAGAATCAGGCTATAAGAGAATGGGTTAACAGAACAGAACATAGCTTAATTTCACCAAGGAATAAGATATACAGCATAGGCATGATGGTCCATCAGGTTTGTTTACAAGATATCTCAAAATAAAATTTGCACGATTTTCATGACACTTCTTAATAGAATGCAAAGTTTCCTAAAGAGTTTGTATTTTGCAATATTTCTATTAATGATGTTAAGTTGGGCCCCTTGACAGACATATATTGTGCTCAAGACTGTATAAGACTATTTATAAGGAGTAAGGATTCTTTGCGATGTTTGATAAGTGATCAATAGTGAGTGAATACAGTGTGAAAAATTGCTAGCCTAAAATGTTATAGATTTCCAAAGAAATTATTGAATAGTTTTAGTTTACCACCCTTTGTCTGGAGACCTACTATACCTGCTAATAAATGAAGGCTTTGTGTTTTTTACCTGTATTAAGTAACCGTTTAATACAGTACCCATTAAGCAAGTTTCTATATTGGCTGTTGCTAAATGCAGGATAAAACTATTGCCTAAAACTCCTGCAGGAGATTTTTGCCTAAATTTTGTCCTGTCTTTGATTTCATCTATATTTCCTAAACACATAATTCATTACCCCATAAATAAACCCTTTTTACACCTGTAATTTATTCCTACAGTAAAAGATACGTGTAGTTCCACTTTAAACAGTCATAAATATGTACCATAAGAAATATTTTCTTTATCCTGGCAGAGAGTAACTTAAAGCAGGTTAAAATTAAAGCAGAATGTGCACATATCTTCAATATAGGAAACATGTTTGGGGGTAAATGGTTGACTTAAATAGATCTATGTCACTTGTACATTGACTGTACATTGATTTGCTCTCAATATCCTAAATTTAATATCTATCAGATGATACTACATTTTTTAGTTATTGTCGCATGCTATTTTTCCTAGTTATGTTACATTGGGCAGCCTGCATTGGGCGTTCTGCTATTGTTTCTATCAGTCGGCATAAAGAAGCCTTTTCCTTCGTTGCTCTAATAGATTGATGAGGTTATGCAATCGCCGTTTTGTGGGCTGTCTTTTGTATGTTTAGTGGCCTTCATTGGGCGCTCTACTGTTATTTCTATCAGTCGGCATTAAGAAGCCTTTACCTTCATTGCTAATTGATTGATGGGGTAACGTGATCACCATTTTGGGGGCTGTCTTTTGTATGTTTATTCATGTTTATTTTAGATCTAATTGTAGTCATTTGTCTTTTCCTGGCGGCCTGCATTTGGGCGCTCTACTATTGTTTCTATCGGTCGACAATCAGAAGCCGGTCGCTTCATTGCTGATTGATGGGAGTAATGTGATCGCCATTATTGGGGCCGTCTTTTATATGTTTATTCATGTTTATTGTAGATCTTATTGTAGTTATTTTGTCTTTTCTTGCTTTGTAGGTACATTTGTGTAATTTCATGTGAAGCGCTTTTGAACGCACTACCCCTGTGTGAAAAGAGCGCTATATAAATCTGGTATAATAATAAAAATAATAATAATAATAATACAGTGCTCACTCTCTACAACGGCCCTCCCAACAACGGTTCCCTCCTTATAATGACGATTGCTGATGTTCCCAAAACAATATAATGAAGTCCAACCTTTTCATGGCTGCAACATAGTCTATTTGAAATTGTCGTCTGCTGTTTCTCTCAAATTTACATATGAGACATTTCAACAGGAAAAAAACCTAATAACATGTGACAAACATGTGACAAACAGCTTGAATCCAGATCAGAAGCTGTGTAACAGGGCGTCTGATATGGATTCAAGCTGTTTGCAAATGTAAGCCAATTTCCCTCCCTAAAATGACTCCCTCCGAACAACGCACATATTTTTTTGTCTCCCATTGGGTGTCGTTGCAGAGAGGAAGCGCTGTACATAATTAGATTTTGATTTCTGTCACAGTTTCAGGTTTTGGATGAGAAAGCAATACTACTTGAGGAACGTGCATGGCTGGACTTGAAGCGTCAGCGTTTGGAGTTACAGAGTAGAAATCTTACATAGTCCAAGTATGCTGAAATGAAGGAGAAGTCTGTATTCAAGACAGACAATATCAATGCTGGCTGGTACGGATTAGTCAGTTTACTTGCATTGAAAGTTTTGATGGCCTGTTTAACTTTACCATACAGTAAAACCTCACAATTATGACCACTAAATTGTTTTAATTATTAGGTGTTTTCGACAGGTGACTGCTTAAAGCAAGGTGACATTAAAACAGAAAGTTCCTTGCTTTAAGCTGTCACCTGTCTTTTATACAATCAATTAGCCTTCGTTTTAGTGAATGTTAATAGAGAGGTTTTACTGTATTTTGAATTTTATATGCTAATTGAAAATGAGACATTAATAGTTCTGGTATGGCAATTTCCATCTATCTGTCCATCTGGTTTGTTAACACAATTACCCTAAACAATTTTTCCCTGATTTCATCGTACTTGGTAGAATGCTTGGTTGCATAAAAATTTGGAACAAAATTAGAATGTAATTGCGACATTTTGAGTACTATTACAAATGTGTTTAAAGACATTTCCTGACCTAATTTCGGTAAACCAGGTATAAAATCATGCAGCACTGTGCAAGTTGCGCAGTTACTCTTGTCTAGGGATATATACTCATTGAAGCAGGGATTATTCTGGCCCAGAATGCAAGTGAGAGAAATTCTCTCATTTGTCAAAAAAAAGTGAGAGAATTTTTTAGATGATGAGAGAAATTTTAATTGGTAGTCTGTTTGTACCAACAAGCACTACTGCTATATCTACTGCTTGAGAATTTTGTGTAAATAAAATTTATATGACATGGAACTGTTATTCTTCTTCTCCCTATCGAAATCTAGTGAAAAGATTTAATCCATACCATAAAATTATAGTTTAAAACTTTACCGCACGCGCCATTAGCGTATATGTTATCGGCAGATTCATTTTCGTCTGTAGAGGGTCAGTTCGCGAAAACTAGTGACAAAAAATATCGGCGCGGTTACGACGATAACTAAGGAATAAAATGAACGGTATTTTGGTGCATTGTGCAGTTAATCAATCCAGTGAAGGGAAATTACATTCCTGTTTTCCGAAAGAAAGTACGATCCAATGACAGAGGACATAACGTGTACCGGGCCGACGGTAATCCCTGCCGGTCACCCATCCAGATTCTAACCGCACAGTCTACGTGCGGTCTGGTACAGGTTTTATTCTGAACCGGATGTGTTTTGATTTTAAATACAAAATTCGGAACTCTCGGTCCTGTTCGTTTATTGGTTTGCTGTTATACTTATTGGTGCGCGGGATGCTGCGATTACGATAAGGCGTTCGACGAAATTGATCAGAAATGTTTGTAAATATCGGAAATAAATCAAGAAGAATTACGTTTCGCTCGCAAGTATCTGAGAAACGAGTGCGAGAAATATTCGCGTTATACAAATTTTGATGCGATATCTGTCATTTTCGTGCGAAATATCGCGGAAATCGCGGCCCAGAATGATCCCTGTTGAAGCGTCTCATGTTGGGCCCGTTCCTTGAATTTATTAGTTTGGTTAGAAAAACCTATTGAAAAAACCCTTGAGTGTGAGTATGTCAGGGCCACTCTAGACAACTTGAGATTAGTGACATTGGCTAGGCACACTTTACTCCTGCTTTACATGTATTTTCACGCCTAGTGAGAACAAATGGGGGGAGAGTCCATCAAAGGACTGAGGAAATGTCTTTAAGCTACCATCTGCTAGTACATAGAAACTATTTCTTACTATGCATATTCATGACTGTATTAATGTAGACTACCGGTATTTATACCCCCACAAACAGAGTTTGATGGGGGTATACTGGAATCAGCCTGTCGGTCGTCGGTCAGTCTGTCTGCAAAATCTTGTACTTTCAACTCCCTCCTCAGTTTCAACCTGATTTACTTGATACTTGGCATAAATGTTGCTCAAGAGTTGCAGAGTGTCATACCATTTTTGGCTCGGAGAGCCTATATCGAATCCTTAAGAAAAATATTGGTGCGAGTCTAGCTCCCCTACAAACAAATCCTGTCATACGGGGTTTGCATATGCTATCTAATGGAGCTTCAGTTGCTGGATACGTCACTATCTGATAAACCGTGTAGTAGCAGCACTGAGTTAAAATCAGGATCCTGAGTCTGTACCAGTGGTGATTTAAACACTGTATTTACTCCCTTGTAATAAACATTCACCTAGTAGTCATAGCAGACGATGCATTATAAGACATGCACATTACAAGTTCTTTAGGGTCTTTAAGCGATGCAGATTACTGCTTAATGCATGGCAATGGTAATGCAGAAACTCCATAATAAGCTTTCTGCATTACTTTGTTCTACATTATACTGAAAGTCCGAGCCTGCAGTACTACAGTACTTTGATTAGTTCACCTGAGCCGAAGGCTCAGGATGAGCTATTGTGATACCATTCCGTCCGGTGTCTGGCGTCCGTCGTCCGTTCACATTTTCAAACAACATCTCCTCTGAAACCACTACCAGATTTCAGCCAAACTTTGTCAGAAGCATCTGTGACAAGGGGGAACGAAGTCTTGTTCAAAGATTTTGGCTAGAGTTATTCCCCTTGATGTGGGACCAGATTTTCTAACATGACCGTATAGACAACTTTTAATGCGTAAGAAAATCTTAAAAAATCTTCTTCTCAGAAACCCAAAGGCCCAGACCTTTGATATTTGGTATGTATCATAACCTAATGATCTTCTAGCAAGATAGTTCAAATTTTGACCCTAGGGCCAAAAATGACCCCGCCCTGGGGCTTATCAGTTTTTCTTAGGAAAACTTTAAAAAATCTTCTTCTTAGAAACTGTATGGCCTAGATCATTAATATTTGACATGTAGCTTTGCCTTATGGTCCTCTGCTAAGATTGTTCAAATTATGAACGCCGGGTCAAAATTGGCCCCGCCCGGGGCTTATAAGTTTTACACAGACGTATATAGGAAAACCTTTAAAAATCTTCTTCTCAGAAACTGTAAGGCCCAGATCTTTAATATTTGACATGCATCTTAGCCTTATGGTCCTCTACCAAGATTGTAAAAATTATTACCCCTGGATCAAATTTGGCCCCGCCCCAGGGCTTATCAGTTTTACATAGACTTATATAGGAAAACCTTTAAAAATCTTCTTTTCTAAAACTGTAAGGCCCAGATCTTTAATATTTGACATATCGCGACGTCCAGCTAATTATAGGTGGAGGAAGACCCCAGAATCCCTTTATGCACTGTTTCAGGCACAAATCAGCAACCGGGTAGAACCACCGACCTTCCGCAAGCCAGCTAGAAGGCTTCCCCACATGAAAAATCCGAACGACCCTACTGGGATTCGAACTCACAGCGGTGAGGAGCTTAGTGATGTTAGTCACAGTCACTAGGCCACGGAGGCCCCCAAACTTTAACCTGTTACTCCATAGCCTCTTTCTATTTTTGAATATAGGTGACCACTTGAAACAGGTTGAAAGTAAAGCATAATGCACCTTAAGATGCATTCTGCTTTACTTCCAGCCTGCTTTAAACAATTATCTGCTTTATATAGAAAAAAATCTTTATAACACATATTTATAATTGTAACTACTTTCTTTAGTGGACAAATCAATTAAATGAGTTAAATGCATATCTGTGGAGTAAAGGGTTAAACGCAAGAGAGTAACTTAATGTAGAATAAATGTAATACAGAAAGCTCCTCAATGAACGTCCTTCATTACATGTTTCCTGCATTAACCCATCTCCTTTTGAATATTCCTATATTAACTCCACCCACTTTGAACATCTATCATCTGAACATTTACAGTGGCTGATAAAATAAAGAACAAATAATCAGGGGAGGCGATGCAGACGTCAGATGTCACACATACCCTGTATTGCATATTCATGACTGTATAAAGTTTATCTATTTTCTTCAGTTTAGGAATAAATTAAGGGTGTAAAAAGGTGTTTTTATGGGGAAATGGTTAATGTTTGCAATGCTTCTGTAGCTATATCTATGGTCTGTTATATTCTATTTGCAGAGTCTTAGTATAATGGAGGACTTATTGGCCGAGAGAAGTGTGAAATCTGAGTTGGATCGATCATGACAGTGGAGTTTGTTATACAGATAAACTTGTTAAGATTGTTACTCAAGCAGTTTTACACTGACATTTAAATGTGGGTTTAGAGTGTGCATTTTCCAGGTATTGACGGCATTGGGGCCTTATTTATCCATTGTCATCAAACCCTCCACTATAGTTATGTCTCCCCCCTTTAGGGGAGGAAGACATATTGGTGGTGTGCTTTCTGTCTGTCCGTCTGTTAAAATTATTGTGCAGCTAACTCCTCCTACACTTTATGAGGGATTTACTTCAAACTTTAACAAATGAACAAGCTATATGTGAGGATGGTCATGTGGTTTGGAATTTTGGCTGCAACAATTTTAACAGAAAAATTCTTGTGCAGCTAACTCCTCCTACACTATTTTAGGGATTTACTTCAAACTTTTACACATACATGTACATGTACCAGCTATATGTGAGGATGGTCATGTGGTTTGGATTTTTGGCTGCAACAATTTTGATAGAAGTTATGGCCCTTTGTAGTTTTTCCTTATATAGAGTATATAGCAAAAAATTCTTGTGCAGTTAACTCCTCCTACACTATTTGAGGGATTTACTTCAAACTTTTACACATGTACCAGCTATATGTGAGGATGGTCATGTGGTTTGGAATTTTGACTCCAACAATTTTGACAGAAGTTATGGCCCTTTGTAGTTTTTCCTTATATAGATTATATAGCGAAAAAGTCTTGTGCAGCTAAATCCTCCTATACTATGTAAGAGTTTTCATTCAAACTTTTACATATGAACCAGCTATATGTGAGGATGGTCATGTATATAGGCATATGGGCTGCAACAATTATGACAGAAGTCACACAGTAAGTATACACACAATTTTAATCTGAAAATTAATTGCTTACAATTTACAATGTCAGTATTTTGACATATGAATTTATTCCTCTTATAACATAACAGTCGGCGTGACGTTGAATAACACCCGTTGTTTAAATGTCATATATAACTAGTTAAATAACTATGCAAATGAGGCACGCCACGACATTGTTACTTGTGACGTCATTAAAATGCGTTCTATGCATTCAATTTTCAAAGTCTTCTTTCCATCATGTATATTCAACTTATAGATTTTTGGTATAATTAATCAATATATGATCTACATGAAAGTGCTTATTAATACATATAGTAACATAAACATTATGCAAGTGAACGGGTTAATTTGGAACAATTTTTTTCCTGTATTGATCTACTTATATCGCGCGTAGCATTCACTTGACCTCAAAGGCTGCAATAAATAACTTTATAACATAACAGACGGCGTGAGCGTTCAATAACACCCGTTGTTTAAATGTCATATATAACTAGTTATATAACTATGCAAATGAGGTACGCCACGATGTCGTTTACTTGTGACGTCGTTAAAATGCGTTCTATGCGCGTTCGATTTCCAATGTCTTCATTCCATCATGTAGATTCAATTTATAGATTTTTGGTGTAATTAATCAATATTAGATCTACATGAAAGTGTTTATTAATACATATAACACCATAAACATTATGCTAGTGAACGGGGTTAATTTGGAAAAAACTTTTTCCTGTATAGATCTACTTATATCGCGCTTAGCATTCACTTGACCTCAAAGGCTGCGATAAATAACATTTCTAGGTTTTGTTATAAAAAGAATATAACATTCGTGTTAATAATTTATTGGATTTATCAAACTCGTCGTTTTAGAAAACGATAAAAACTCGTTTAATAATCCAATAAATTATGAACACTCATGTAATATCCTATATTTATAGTTGCCAGGGGGTGAATTTATTCCTCTTATGGGTGCCCGGGTGTGTGTGTGGGGGGGGGGGGGGGGGGGGCATGTGTTTTTCTCAAAAACAATCTCTAGTTTGTTTACAATGTTGAAAAAATGCTGTTGCTTAACCCTTTACCCCATAGCTTGTTGCTAGTTTTGAAAACAGGTGACCACTTAAAGCAGGTTTAAAATAAAGCAGAATGTGCCTTAATGTGCATTCTGCTTTACTTCCAACCTGCTTCAAGCTACAATCTGCTAGGATTTAGAAAATATCTATTATGCTACATGTCTTCAGTGGATAAGTAAACTGAAGGCCTAAAAAGGTGTATTTATGGAGTACTGGGTTAAAGCATACACCTGTCAGGATGCAGAAAACGATTTCCAATGTATTTTCAAAATATGACAAAAAGGCATTTCATTTGTCAGAGTAAAAGGGAGGGGTTGGGCAATTTAATGAAAAGTGAAACTGATATTAACATGTGTGCATCTTCCATATTTTGAAGACATTGCAGCCTTATTTATCTTAAGTAATTTTACCCATTACTCAATAAAACCCCGTTTTTACGCCTTTGATTTATTCCCCCACTGAAGAAAATAGTTCCTTTTTTACAGTAATGAGTATGTATTATAAATATTTTCTATATTCTAGCAGAGTTTCAGATGATAGCTTAAAGCAGGCTGAAAGTAAAGCATAATGTGCATTAAGGCTGGCACATTCTGCTTTACTTTCAACTTGCTTTAAGAGGTCATCTTTCTGCAAAATTAGAAACAGGCTATGGAGTAAATGGTTAAACCATTTTACTGCCAAGCCTGACTACACTGGCTGTTTAAAGCAGTTTGAATTCAGTTCATACACCTAGTAACATGGAGTATGAATATAATCCAAACTGTTTAATTCACATGTATGTCAATTTCTCATAAAGTTAAAAAACTTTAATTTTAACTTTGAAAAATAAAAATAGACAAGATAAAAGCAGATGATGTTAACTTATGACACTGAAAGGATTAAAAATTTGCACAAATTGTCCATAATGTAAACATATAAAAGCCGTGCCATGACAAAACCTGCCCTATTGCATTGTACATTGTCATCTCAGGCTCTGTATATGAGCTTGGTAGATATGCTGCCAAATTCCGTATAAAATACAGCCACATACAATGCCTTTGATGCATGTGGGTGTCAAATAGTGTAGATCAAGACCATCCGCTGCGTCTACACTGTTTTGAATGCAATAAGACAGGTTTTGTCAGGCACAGTAGTTGATGTAGCATTGCTCATAAGTTTTATTGTGAAGTACCGGTATGTTATAGAAGGTTCCGACTGGAATGTCTGTAATATAAGATTATGTACAGAAAATTTCTGTTGCCACAGCCACTTGCCATAATTTTGATGTATTTAAAAACAGATGCCTCAATCTTTCTGCTTGCCTTCACTTTCTTCTTGCTTAAGCAGCAACTTAAAAGAAAATGAAGCTTTCTTATGAGTGGCATTACTAGCAGGATTTTTCTGTATTAACTCTTAGCATGCTTGCTGTTAAAAAAATGTTAACTTTAGTGAAGAGTCCGGATGAGAGGCTGCGTAACGCGGATCCAAAATGTTTGTTTGATGCTCTGACCCAGTTTTGAAAAATCTATTTTTAGTAGAACAGTAGCAGGCAACAACTATTGTTGCAGGCCAAACATTTACCCAACATAAGAGTAAATGTTTTTAGCTTTAAACTAATGTAGACAATTTACAGTTATACATCTAAACTGGTTAACTCATTCACCATTGTAACTTAATATGAACAATTCCAGTTTTCAATTAAGCCTAGTCAAATTTTGACTTTTCATGGTCGTTTTACAACACATTGCAGAATAATAGTGCATCCATAGCCTTATCAGAGTGCTTTTAAAGGAGCTCTCTGCACGTGTTCATTTCCAATGTAACCTAAATCACATATTCATACAGAGCTCTAGATAAGGAGAGTATCTCAAAATTACAATCTTTATTTCTGCATTAAATCCTATGGTATCACTATTCATTAAAATCGTCTCTTCGAGATGATTCTAATGAGTAGTAACACCATAGGATTTGGTTCTGAAATCAGTGGAGAAAATGTTGGATTTTTTCAGTTTACTCCCTCTCATCTGGAGACCTGTTTATTCATGTATAACAGTCAAGAATGTGTTAAGCAGCCACTCATTGAAGAAGCTATAGGAGCTGTGTGCATCACCTTTGTGTCGCCACCTGTCTTAATCTATTACCCCATAGGTTGTTTTCAGTTTTGAAGACAGGTGACCTCTTAAAGCAGGTTGAAAGTAAAGCACAATGCGCCTCAAGATGCTTTCTGCTTTACTTTCAGCCTGGTTTAAGCTACCAACAGCAAAGAATGTGGGAAATATTTCTTATGATACATTTTCATGACTGTATAAATGAAAACTGTTTTCATTAGTGTAGGAATAAATAAAAGACGTATAAATGTGTATTTATGGGGTAATGGGTTAAACACTGTTAATGCAATAAAGTTAAAGTGCCTTTACACAATTTTGAATGTACTATCTACGTCTATTTTGTATACTCTTTTCCCTTGATGGGACATATGCATGTAGTACCCTTTTTAGCTCGCCTATTCGGAGAATGGGGGGCTTATGGAATCACGTCGGCGTTGGTTTTTCATGGTTAAAGTTTTGGGGTAAGTGTTGTAATGTACTAACACTACATGAAATATTTGCATTAGGAAGCTGATATTTGGAATGGAGGTGCTCTGTGGGTTGAACACTGATGTTGTATAGTTAAAATTAAAAAAAAAAGTTAAATTTAGTCAAAATTTCACCTTTTGTGGACTTAGGTTTTTCGGGTGATTTCTCATGGTTAAAGTTTTGGGGTAAGTGTTGTAAAGCACTAATTCTACATGAAATATTTGTAATAGGAAGCTGATATTTGGAATGGAGGTGCCCTGTGGGTTGAACATTGATGTTACGTAGTTAAAATTAAAAATAAAAAGTTAAATTTAGTCAAAATTTCACCTTTTGTGGACTTAGGTTTTTCGGCTGATTTCTCATGGTTAAAGTTTTGGGGTAAGTGTTGTAATGCACTAATACTACATGAAATATTTGTAATAGGAAGCTGATATTTGGAATGGAGGTGACCTGTGGGTTGAACATTGATGTTTCGTAATTGAAATTTAAAAAAAGGTTTAAATTTAGTCAAAATTTTACCTGTTGTGGACTTAGAGTTTTGGGACTGAAATTTCAAAGTTAGTTATGAAGTAAGTGTTGAAATGCACTTATACTACATGACATATTTGCATTTATAAGCTGATATTTGGAATGGAGGTTCCCTGTGGCTTGAATATCAATGTACTGATACACTTTTCTATTGATAGTTACCTATTTAAGAAAGGTTTAGTTAGGCGAGCTTTGCTGTTCTCCGACAACTCTTTTTCAACTGGCTATTGGGTTCTTTCAAAGTTTTGTACATCTTTAACCCTTTACTCCATTGCCTGTTTCTAGTTTTAAAGACAGGTATCCAGGTAAAGCAGGTTGAAAATAAAGCAGATTGAATGTGCCTTATCGTGCATTCTGTTTTACTTACAGTTTGCTTTAAGCTAAAATTTTCTTGGATGTATAGAAAATATGTTTTATGGTGCATATTCATTTCTGTATAAAGTGAAATGCATTTAAAGGGGTATATGTGGAGTGAAGTTGGCTGTACTATCTACCTCTAGTTTGTATACTCCAATCCCTTGATGGGTCATAATTATACATGAGGACTTCAGAAGTACCCTTTGCAGCTGGCATACTGGGTTTCTCAAAGCTTAGTAATTATTTCTGTAACATTTTCCTTCGCATTAGCCCAATAGGTCTTCTTCTTCTTCTTCATACTTCTCTCAATCAAGAATGATTCTCCCCATAATCTCAAAAATTAATTGAACATTGATACAGTTGAATCCAATTGGCAGCTGAAAACAAGGTGAAAGTAAAACAGAACATTCTTTAACTTTTACTTTCATCTTGCTTTAAGCAGTATCCAGTCTTAGATATAGGTTGTATGCACTTCTGATTATGGATGTGTTGATACCAAATGAACAGGTACATGTAGCCGTGGCCTTGGACACAGACTTTCCAGCAAATTTAATTTCTCTGTTTTTGACCCGAGTTCTGTATTCATAAAATACACTCACTATTCCTACTGTGTTTGAACGAACAAATGGTTTTTATTGTGTTTTACATTTTTCTATGACCAATACCATGTTATGAACTGACAGTTATACTGTATTCTAACACGACACGTGAATTCGTCTCTATAAACAAAGAACAAATTTACCGTGATATATTAGTACAATAAACAATGACCAGAAACTGATATACAACGATGTGAAAATAGTCCGGTTAAAATGGCTGTTCCTGTGATCATTCTACGATAAATAAGAACGCTCGGTTGAAATAAATATATGCAAATTGTAAAACATTTTGCTAATAGTTTGTAAGGTATAAGTAAACAACGAGCAGTGAACCATAATATTCAGCGCAGTCCACTTTATAGTGGTGTCAGCCCTCTGTCAGCATATCGACAGCTTAGTTAGATGGACTGCAGCAATAAAAACACCCCTAAATCGTGGAAAGTGCCAAGTTGTTAAGTACATTCACGGTTCACTGGTCATTGTTTACCTATAGTTGACATTTTTAGGTGATAAATAGTTTATTCAATGTATTTAGATGTTAAACTTGTTTAAAGTGGGGTTTAAAATATAACTACAAAATGGTTTTAACCCTTTAACCAATAGCCTGTTTCTTGTATTTAAGATATGTGACCTATAAAAGCAGGCTAAAAGTAAAGCAGAATGCGCCCTAGGGCGCATTCTGCTTTACTTTCAGCCTGCTTTAAGTTACTATCTGCTAGGATATAGAAAAAATTTATTATGATACATATTCATGACAGTATAAAATGGAACTATTTTCTTTGGCAGATGAATAAAATGAATGCGCTAAAAGTCGCTTCTATAAGGGAAAGGGTTAAGATACGATTATGTATGATGCATTTTGAATGGGTAGAATGGAACAGCCATAGAAGGGGAGTTCTAATAAAAATAGTCCGAGGCGATTGTTCCCCTTTATATTGAAAACCTAACTGTGTAGACCCGGTTAAATCCTTATTTGTCATGTTAGATTCAAATAATCTTCTTCCATGGTTGCTATGGCCTCATATACCACGATTTGTCTTTCTGACGCGCTGCAAATTAACCACTTGGGCCTTAGTCCCTTGTGGTTAATTTGCTATGGGTCAGAACTCCAATTCGTAGTATATGAGGCAATAGCAAACCATGGAGCGAAGATTATTTCTAAAATAGAGCTCCACAGGCAAGAGTGAATATTATTTGCTTTCTGTCTCCATAAACATGATGGTGTGATTACACATTTGAATTTTCACAAGCAAAAGGTCTTATGTATAGTTACAGCATAGAGTCTATAAGAGACATAAGAAAGTTGCTATTTCAAATGCATCATTTGGTGCTCTGACAGTGATTGACATTTAATGGTAATATCTCATTACCCCATAGCCTATTTATAGTTTAGAAAAATATAATCATTTAAAGCAGTTTGAAAGTAAAGCAGAATGCGCATTTAGGCACATTCTGCTTTATTTTCAGCCTGCTTTAAGCTATTATCTGCTACGATTTAGAAAATATTCTTATGATACATTTTCATGACTGTATTAAAGGGAACTACTATCTTCAGTTGAGGAATAAATTATAGGTGTATTTATGGGGGAATGGGTTAAACCTTACATGCTTCTGTTTCTCAGAAACCTATGCATTGATAACTTACAATAATCATCTCAAAGAGATTATACTGTTGAGTATGTCACAACATAGAGTCTGGAATAGAGATAAAATTGCAATATTCGTAATACTCGCTCTGAAGCTTCGATTGTTACAATTTTACATGTTGTTTACTTAATATGCAGGCTGTTTACATCTGCATCTGATCCTTAGATGCTTTAACATGTATTGATAAGTACTGAACAATAAAAACTAAATAGCATTTATAGTTTGTATGTTATTCGATCAAAAACCAAAACTTTTTAAGCATTACCCAATAAACTTTGTAAGTATTTAAAGTCTTGAAGAAAATAGTTTCATTTTATACAATCTTATATCCTAACAGATGGTAGCTTAACGCAGGTTGAAAGTATTTAGCAGAATGCACCTTAAGGTGCAATCTTCTTTACATTCAACCTGTTTTAAGTGGTCACTTGCCATCAAAACTAGAAACAGACTATGGAGTAAAGGGTTAACACATTCAATTCTACTCTTCATTAACAAACAGTGTACCTACGAAGAGTACACTTGTCCTATGCAAACTGTGAACCCTAATCAGTGGGCCCTTGCAGGAACCCACTGATCAGGGTCTACACTAATTGTCTTTATGCAATCTGTGACAAAAAGCTATAGCTATATAGTTATAGATGGATTTGACTGTTAAACAAGGGTCCTTAAGTTGTACTCAAAATATACACTTGAGCCGTGCCATGACAAAAGCTGTCTTATTGGATTGCAACATTGTATAGACATTGTGCACCCTTGTCATCCCAGGCTTTGTATCTAAGTTTGGTCTATACTGCCAAATACCATATATAATACTGCTGAATACAATGCTTTAGATGCATGTGGGTGTCAAACAGTGTAGATCAAGTCCAGCTGCCGCGTAAAAGACGCAGCGGCTGGTCTTGATCTACACTGTTTACAATGCAATAAGACAGGGTTTCTCATGGCAAGGCTCTTTTATATTTCTGCCATTAAAAAATAATTGTTGCAAAATTTGAAAGTACAAATTTATACTGTATAGATCTACGACATTTTTTAATCAAACGCTAGGACAGACGAAGTGCTAGAGTCACCTAGTCCACGTGCATGTTTTCAGTTTGATGTGGTTGTAATGATGGTTTCATGGACAAGCTCCAAATTGACTTATCTCCAATAAGAAAATAAACTATCTTGCAGCGACAAAGCCTCTGCAGTGTTTTTAACCCCACCACTGCCATGACGTCATCAGTTTAAACAACTGTCGTCTGCTTTCAGTTCATTTAAAATTTAAGGTATTTTGACTTAATGTTGAAATGCGTGCCAAGCAGTTTGAATCCTGATCAGACGCCACATAACGTGGCGTCTGATTAGGACCCAAACTGTTTGCAAATAACTAGGATACTCTGAGTAAGGCAGTAAAGTGGTTAACCCACAGCAGGCTGAGTATATTTCATCTGTAACATATGACGTCTGCAGCAAATGTTTTAGATAATTAACATGTCATTACTTTGAAGAAATAATTAGATTGTCAAATAGTTGGCCTCCCACCTGGATCCAAATGTGTGAAACACGTTAATTTGACCACATTCAGTTGATTGGAGACAGGCATCTATACATCACCTTCAACCTGATATATACTATCGATTTTTTTCAAACACCTTAAAGGGTCACAGAAATCGTTCTAATGTCTTACTATGGGGTTAATAACTTGGCTAAAGACAACTCCTGATCGAAGCACACATTTATTTGACCACAGTGAGTAGATAAGGGGCAGGCATGTCTACATCGCCTTATACCTGATCTATACTATCCAACTTTTTCCAACACCTTTAAGGGTCACAGAAATCGTCCAAACGACTAAGGATGGGGTTAAAAACTTGGTTAAAGACAATTCCTGATTGAAGCACACGTTAATTTCACCACATTGAGAAGATAGGGGACAGACCTGGATACATCGCCTTATACTTTATCTATACTATCGAACTTTTTCCAACACCTTAAAGGGTCACAGAAATCGTCCAAACGACTAAGGATGGGGTTAAATACTTGGTAAAAGACAATTCCTGATTGAAGCACACATTAAATTCGCCACATTGAGTAGATAGGGGACATGCCTCTAAACATCGCCTTATTCCTGATCTATACAATCGAACTTTTCAAACACCTTAAAGGGTCACAGAAATCGTTCGAATGTCTTACTATTGGGTTAATTACTTGGTAAAAGACAATTCCTGATCAAAGCACACGTTAATTTCACCACATTGAGTAGATAGGGGACTGGTCTCTATACATATCCAGGAAACGGATCTATACAATCGACGTTTTCACAACACCTTAAAGGGCCACAGAAATCGTCCAAATATCTTACTATTGGGTTAATTACCTGGTAAAAGACAATTCCTGATCAAAACACACGTTCATTTCACCACATTGGGTAGATAGGGGACTGGTCTCTATACATATCATTGTACCCGATCTATACAATCGACGTTTTCACAACACCTTAAAGGGCCACAGAAATCGTCCAAATATCTTGCTATTGTGTTCATTACTTGGTAAAAGACAATTTCTGATCAAAGCACACGTTAATTTGACAACATTGAGTAGATAGGGGACTGGCCACTATACATCGCCTTATACCGTAACTATACTATCGAACTTTTTACAACACCTTAAGGGGCCACAGAAATCGTCCAAATATCTTACTATTGGGTTAATTACTTGGTAACAGACTATTCCTGATCAAAGCACACGTTAATTTCACCACATTTAGTAGATAGGGGCCGGCCTCTATACATATCCTTGTACCGGATCTATACAATCGACGTTTTCACAACACCTTAAAGGGCCACAGAAATCGTCCAAATATCTTGCTATTGGGTTCATTACTTGGTAAAAGACAATTCCTGATAAAAAAAAAACACGTTAATTTCACCACATTGGGTAGATAGGGACTGGCCTCTATACAGCGCCCTATACCGGATCTATACTATCGAACTTTTCCAAAAACCTTTAAGGGCCACAGAAGTAGGGCAAAGGTCTTACTATGGGGTTAATAACTTGGCTAAAGACAATTGCTGATTGAAAAAACGTTAACTGGGCCACATAGAGTAGATAAGGACATGTACCTAGAATTCGCCTTATACCTGATCTATACTTTCGAACGTTTTAGTAAAATCCATTGAAAAAACCCATGAGTGTGAGTATGTGAGGGCCTCTCTAGACAACTTGAGATTAGTTACCTGTAATTTTACACCCTACTGAGATTGGTATACCCGGCGGTAGCTTATGATTCATGCTTTTTCACGCCTATCGAGGACAATGGGGTCGACTCCATCAATGGACTGAGGAAAAGTCTTTAAACATGTTGATAAATATCCACTATAAATATATAAACTGGTGGAAAATACTCGCTTTACAAAAGTTGTATTAACACATCTCATCTGAAAGTTTGGAAATGACACCCCATGAAATCTTGTTTTTGAAAAAAAAATCAGATGTTGAAACTTCCTCAATTTTCAGGCTTTACCTCTATATGTGGTAGGGGAAAGTGCTGCCTTTTTCATAAAAAAAAACAAAGACGGCGCTCGCCTCGTTAACGCGGCACCATCGCAGACTTCCAGGAGCCCCGGCACCACTTGAATTTAAGCATAGCTCCGGCACCCTCGCAGACTTTCAGGAATCCAGTGCCAGTCTAGTTTTTGCCCTCTCTGAACCCTTCCAAGTTCATTACAACGGTTTGCGACTATCTCCGGCACCCTCGCAGACTTTCAGGATGCCGGTGCCAATATCGTTATGCATAGTTGCTGGCTCTTGCGACCCTCTCCAGTTTAATGAACCGGTCTGTGGCTGTCTCTGACACCTTTGCAGACTTCCAGGATGCCGGTGCCAATCGAGTTATGAATATTTTCGGGCTCTATCGTCCTTTCCGGGTTCAATGAACCGGTATACGACTGTTTCCGGTACCCTCGCAGACTTTCAAAATCCGGTGCAAAACGAGTTATCATCACGTTCCACCTCCCAGGACCCTCCCGATTTCATAAAAACTGTCTGTGACTGTCTCCGGCGCCATCGCAGGTACCCAAAAGCCCCGATGCCACTCGAATTAAGGAGTGTGTCTACTTATAGGCGAAAACTAGGTACATGTCCCAATCTACTCTATGTGGCCAGGTTAAAGTGTTTTTCCATCAGAAAGTGTCTTTAGCCAAGTTATTAACCCCATGGTAAGACGTTTGGACGATTTCTGTGACCCATTATGGTGTTGGCAACAGTTCGATTGTATAGATCAGGTATAAGGCGATGTATAGAGGCCTGTCTCCTATCTACTCAATGTGTTCAAATAAACATGTGCATCAATCAGGAAGTGTCTTTAACCAAGTAATTAACCCCGTAGTAAGTCGTTTGGATGAGTTATGTGACCCTTTTAGGTGTTGGAAAAATTTCGATAGTATAGATGTGCCTGTCTGGTAGATCTTGCTGGTAGGGATTGCCCAATCGCTTTGAAACCATTTGGCTAGGGGTCTATGGTGTAATTCTTGGACAGCTTTATGTTTATGAACTAAGGGTGTACCACGGCCATGGATTGTACAATACTCAACCAAACAACACGGAGAGTATTGTTTTAAACAGTCGTTTTACGACTTGTGAACTGCTCTCCGGCTCTACACTGAAACAAACAAACAAATTCAACCAAACAACACGGAGAGTATTGTTTTAAACATTCGTTTTACGACTTGTGAACTGCTCTCCGGCTCTACACTGAAACAAACAAACAAATTCAACCAAACAACACGGAGAGTATTGTTTTAAACATTCTTTTTACGACTTGTGAACTACTCTCCGGCTCTACACTGAAACAAACAAACAAACAAACAAATTCAACCAAACAACATGGAGAGTATTGTTTTAAACATTCGTTTTACGACTTGTGAACTACTCTCCGGCTCCACACTGAAACAAACAAACAAACAAACAAATTCAGCCAAACAACACGGAGAGTATTGTTTTAAACATTCGTTTTACGACTTGTGAACTACTCTCCGGCTCTACACTGAAACAAACAAACAAACAAACAAACAAAACACCACTCTGTTTTTAATCATGCCATTGATCTTTTAATTATTTGACTCATTTTAAAAATGATCTTACAAACTTACTATAACAATTTTATAATCTTGGTAATAATATTGGAAGAAATTCCATGTTTCCATGCATCTCAATATTGTATCATTTTTATTGTGAATGTAGTTATTTGTCTTTCTCGCTTTGTAGGTACATTTATATAATTTCATGTGAAGCGCTTTTGAACGCACAACTCCTGTGTGAAAAGAGCGCTATATAAATCGGGTATAATAATAATAATAATAATAATAATAATAATAATAAGGCGGTGTATAGAGGTCTGTCCCCTATCTACTCAATGTGGTGAAATTAACGTGTGCTTTGATCAGGAATTGTCTGTTACCAAGTTACGTTACGCAGAATGGTGGACACTCAGGTGGCTCACTTGCACTCATTTTCGCACATTAAAATAAGAAGGGCACTTTTACATAACTTGTAATAACTGTTTTTCTGGACAGATATCGTTCCTGTGCAAACGGCCCGTGTTAACTTAACCATTTTCCTTTATGATGAAATTTGTTTTGAAAAAATATTTTAATAACATTTTGGTCCTTTTTTAAGTTGAAAAAGACACCTCTTAATCACATTAAGCAAAGACCAAAATGCTAAAAATAAGCCTCGACACGGTTAATATAACACGACCTTGTGCATTTAAACAAATCTATATCAATTCTGTGCAAACGGGTTCGTATAACTGAATATTTGTTCTTTCTTTGTATATAAATTTAAGAATTGTAAGTTAATGTTAACTTGGTCCTTTTTCAAATTGAAAATAAAATTCACATGTTCAAAAAGTCGTCGGGAGTTTCCGTAAATACCGATCGATTGAGGAAGCAAATATCCGGTAAAAGTCGAACATTGACGGTCTCTCGGGCTATCGTAGAGCAGTTTATCGATAATCTAGCAGTGTCCACTATTCTGCCTAACGGTGGAGCTGATTTGTCAGCCTGAACGTATATTGTAAAACTTCCCTTAGTATTTATAATGGAATAGTGAATACCATACATATACGTCTGTTTTAAAAAAAATGGCTGCTTCCAGTTAAGAAAAGTGTTGAATTGTTGTCGGTTTCAAACCAAACTGACGTCTATTTATTTGTTTTGATTGGTTATAAATGTACATGGTTTATTCGGGTTGTATTTTCTACGGAGACTTTGTTTGATTGGTGTAAATAAGGAATAGTCTTTTACCAAGTAATGAACCCAATAGTAAGATATTTGGAGGATTTCTGTGGCCCCTTAAGGTGTTGCGAAAACGTCGATTGAATAGATTGGGTCAAAGGTGATGTATAGAGACCGGACCCCTATCTACTCAATGTGGTGAAATTAACGTGTGCTTTGGTCAGGAATTGTCTTTTACCAAGTAATTAACCCAATAGCAAGATATTTGGACGATTTCTGTGGCCCCTTAAGGTGTTGCGAAAACGTCGATTGAATAGATCAGGTCAAAGGTGATGTATAGAGACCGGACCCCCATCTACTCAATGTGGTGAAATTAACGTGTGCTTTGGTCAGGAATTGTCTTTTACCAAGTAATTAACCCAATAGCAAGATATTTGGACGATTTCTGTGGCCCCTTAAGGTGTTGCGAAAACGTCGATTGAATAGATCAGGTCAAAGGTGATGTATAGAGACCGGACCCCTATCTACTCAATGTGGTGAAATTAACGTGTGCTTTGGTCAGGAATGGTCTTTTACCAAGTAATGAACCCAATAGTAAGATATTTGGAGGATTTCTGTGGCCCCTTAAGGTGTTGCGAAAACGTCGATTGAATAGATTGGGTCAAAGGTGATGTATAGAGACCGGACCCCTATCTACTCAATGTGGTGAAATTAACGTGTGCTTTGGTCAGGAATTGTCTTTTACCAAGTAATTAACCCAATAGCAAGATATTTGGACGATTTCTGTGGCCCCTTAAGGTGTTGCGAAAACGTCGATTGAATAGATCAGGTCAAAGGTGATGTATAGAGACCGGACCCCTATCTACTCAATGTGGTGAAATTAACGTGTGCTTTGGTCAGGAATTGTCTTTTACCAAGTAATGAACCCAATAGTAAGATATTTGGAGGATTTCTGTGGCCCCTTAAGGTGTTGCGAAAACGTCGATTGAATAGATTGGGTCAAAGGTGATGTATAGAGACCGGACCCCTATCTACTCAATGTGGTGAAATTAACGTGTGCTTTGGTCAGGAATTGTCTTTTACCAAGTAATTAACCCAATAGTAAGATATTTGGACGATTTCTGAGGCCCCTTAAGGTGTTGCGAAAACGTCGATTGAATAGATCAGGTCAAAGGTGATGTATAGAGACCGGACCCCCATCTACTCAATGTGGTGAAATTAACGTGTGCTTTGGTCAGGAATTGTCTTTTACCAAGTAATTAACCCAATAGCAAGATATTTGGACGATTTCTGTGGCCCCTTAAGGTGTTGCGAAAACGTCGATTGAATAGATCAGGTCAAAGGTGATGTATAGAGACCGGACCCCTATCTACTCAATGTGGTGAAATTAACGTGTGCTTTGGTCAGGAATGGTCTTTTACCAAGTAATGAACCCAATAGTAAGATATTTGGAGGATTTCTGTGGCCCCTTAAGGTGTTGCGAAAACGTCGATTGAATAGATTGGGTCAAAGGTGATGTATAGAGACCGGACCCCTATCTACTCAATGTGGTGAAATTAACGTGTGCTTTGGTCAGGAATTGTCTTTTACCAAGTAATTAACCCAATAGCAAGATATTTGGACGATTTCTGTGGCCCCTTAAGGTGTTGCGAAAACGTCGATTGAATAGATCAGGTCAAAGGTGATGTATAGAGACCGGACCCCTATCTACTCAATGTGGTGAAATTAACGTGTGCTTTGGTCAGGAATTGTCTTTTACCAAGTAATGAACCCAATAGTAAGATATTTGGAGGATTTCTGTGGCCCCTTAAGGTGTTGCGAAAACGTCGATTGAATAGATTGGGTCAAAGGTGATGTATAGAGACCGGACCCCTATCTACTCAATGTGGTGAAATTAACGTGTGCTTTGGTCAGGAATTGTCTTTTACCAAGTAATGAACCCAATAGTAAGATATTTGGAGGATTTCTGTGGCCCCTTAAGGTGTTGCGAAAACGTCGATTGAATAGATCAGGTCAAAGGTGATGTATAGAGACCGGACCCCCATCTACTCAATGTGGTGAAATTAACGTGTGCTTTGGTCAGGAATTGTCTTTTACCAAGTAATTAACCCAATAGCAAGATATTTGGACGATTTCTGTGGCCCCTTAAGGTGTTGCGAAAACGTCGGTTGAATAGATCAGGTCAAAGGTGATGTATAGAGACCGGACCCCTATCTACTCAATGTGGTGAAATTAACGTGTGCTTTGGTCAGGAATGGTCTTTTACCAAGTAATGAACCCAATAGTAAGATATTTGGAGGATTTCTGTGGCCCCTTAAGGTGTTGCGAAAACGTCGATTGAATAGATTGGGTCAAAGGTGATGTATAGAGACCGGACCCCTATCTACTCAATGTGGTGAAATTAACGTGTGCTTTGGTCAGGAATTGTCTTTTACCAAGTAATTAACCCAATAGCAAGATATTTGGACGATTTCTGTGGCCCCTTAAGGTGTTGCGAAAACGTCGATTGAATAGATCAGGTCAAAGGTGATGTATAGAGACCGGACCCCTATCTACTCAATGTGGTGAAATTAACGTGTGCTTTGGTCAGGAATTGTCTTTTACCAAGTAATGAACCCAATAGTAAGATATTTGGAGGATTTCTGTGGCCCCTTAAGGTGTTGCGAAAACGTCGATTGAATAGATTGGGTCAAAGGTGATGTATAGAGACCGGACCCCTATCTACTCAATGTGGTGAAATTAACGTGTGCTTTGGTCAGGAATTGTCTTTTACCAAGTAATTAACCCAATAGCAAGATATTTGGACGATTTCTGTGGCCCCTTAAGGTGTTGCGAAAACGTCGATTGAATAGATCAGGTCAAAGGTGATGTATAGAGACCGGACCCCCATCTACTCAATGTGGTGAAATTAACGTGTGCTTTGGTCAGGAATTGTCTTTTACCAAGTAATTAACCCAATAGCAAGATATTTGGACGATTTCTGTGGCCCCTTAAGGTGTTGCGAAAACGTCGATTGAATAGATCAGGTCAAAGGTGATGTATAGAGACCGGACCCCTATCTACTCAATGTGGTGAAATTAACGTGTGCTTTGGTCAGGAATGGTCTTTTACCAAGTAATGAACCCAATAGTAAGATATTTGGAGGATTTCTGTGGCCCCTTAAGGTGTTGCGAAAACGTCGATTGAATAGATTGGGTCAAAGGTGATGTATAGAGACCGGACCCCTATCTACTCAATGTGGTGAAATTAACGTGTGCTTTGGTCAGGAATTGTCTTTTACCAAGTAATTAACCCAATAGCAAGATATTTGGACGATTTCTGTGGCCCCTTAAGGTGTTGCGAAAACGTCGATTGAATAGATCAGGTCAAAGGTGATGTATAGAGACCGGACCCCTATCTACTCAATGTGGTGAAATTAACGTGTGCTTTGGTCAGGAATTGTCTTTTACCAAGTAATGAACCCAATAGTAAGATATTTGGAGGATTTCTGTGGCCCCTTAAGGTGTTGCGAAAACGTCGATTGAATAGATTGGGTCAAAGGTGATGTATAGAGACCGGACCCCTATCTACTCAATGTGGTGAAATTAACGTGTGCTTTGGTCAGGAATTGTCTTTTACCAAGTAATGAACCCAATAGTAAGATATTTGGAGGATTTCTGTGGCCCCTTAAGGTGTTGCGAAAACGTCGATTGAATAGATTGGGTCAAAGGTGATGTATAGAGACCGGACCCCTATCTACTCAATGTGGTGAAATTAACGTGTGCTTTGGTCAGGAATTGTCTTTTACCAAGTAATTAACCCAATAGCAAGATATTTGGACGATTCTCTGTGGCCCCTTAAGGTGTTGCGAAAACGTCGATTGAATAGATCAGGTCAAAGGTGATGTATAGAGACCGGACCCCTATCTACTCAATGTGGTGAAATTAACGTGTGCTTTGGTCAGGAATTGTCTTTTACCAAGTAATGAACCCAATAGTAAGATATTTGGAGGATTTCTGTGGCCACTTAAGGTGTTGCGAAAACGTCGATTGAATAGATTGGGTCAAAGGTGATGTATAGAGACCGGACCCCTATCTACTCAATGTGGTGAAATTAACGTGTGCTTTGGTCAGGAATTGTCTTTTACCAAGTAATGAACCCAATAGTAAGATATTTGGAGGATTTCTGTGGCCCCTTAAGGTGTTGCGAAAACGTCGATTGAATAGATCAGGTCAAAGGTGATGTATAGAGACCGGACCCCCCATCTACTCAATGTGGTGAAATTAACGTGTGCTTTGGTCAGGAATTGTCTTTTACCAAGTAATTAACCCAATAGCAAGATATTTGGACGATTTCTGTGGCCCCTTAAGGTGTTGCGAAAACGTCGGTTGAATAGATCAGGTCAAAGGTGATGTATAGAGACCGGACCCCTATCTACTCAATGTGGTGAAATTAACGTGTGCTTTGGTCAGGAATGGTCTTTTACCAAGTAATGAACCCAATAGTAAGATATTTGGAGGATTTCTGTGGCCCCTTAAGGTGTTGCGAAAACGTCGATTGAATAGATTGGGTCAAAGGTGATGTATAGAGACCGGACCCCTATCTACTCAATGTGGTGAAATTAACGTGTGCTTTGGTCAGGAATTGTCTTTTACCAAGTAATTAACCCAATAGCAAGATATTTGGACGATTTCTGTGGCCCCTTAAGGTGTTGCGAAAACGTCGATTGAATAGATCAGGTCAAAGGTGATGTATAGAGACCGGACCCCTATCTACTCAATGTGGTGAAATTAACGTGTGCTTTGGTCAGGAATGGTCTTTTACCAAGTAATGAACCCAATAGTAAGATATTTGGAGGATTTCTGTGGCCCCTTAAGGTGTTGCGAAAACGTCGATTGAATAGATCAGGTCAAAGGTGATGTATAGAGACCGGACCCCCATCTACTCAATGTGGTGAAATTAACGTGTGCTTTGGTCAGGAATTGTCTTTTACCAAGTAATTAACCCAATAGCAAGATATTTGGACGATTTCTTTGGCCCCTTAAGGTGTTGCGAAAACGTCGGTTGAATAGATCAGGTCAAAGGTGATGTATAGAGACCGGGACCCCTATCTACTCAATGTGGTGAAATTAACGTGTGCTTTGGTCAGGAATGGTCTTTTACCAAGTAATGAACCCAATAGTAAGATATTTGGAGGATTTCTGTGGCCCCTTAAGGTGTTGCGAAAACGTCGATTGAATAGATTGGGTCAAAGGTGATGTATAGAGACCGGACCCCTATCTACTCAATGTGGTGAAATTAACGTGTGCTTTGGTCAGGAATTGTCTTTTACCAAGTAATTAACCCAATAGCAAGATATTTGGACGATTTCTGTGGCCCCTTAAGGTGTTGCGAAAACGTCGATTGAATAGATCAGGTCAAAGGTGATGTATAGAGACCGGACCCCCATCTACTCAATGTGGTGAAATTAACGTGTGCTTTGGTCAGGAATTGTCTTTTACCAAGTAATTAACCCAATAGCAAGATATTTGGACGATTTCTGTGGCCCCTTAAGGTGTTGCGAAAACGTCGATTGAATAGATCAGGTCAAAGGTGATGTATAGAGACCGGACCCCTATCTACTCAATGTGGTGAAATTAACGTGTGCTTTGGTCAGGAATGGTCTTTTACCAAGTAATGAACCCAATAGTAAGATATTTGGAGGATTTCTGTGGCCCCTTAAGGTGTTGCGAAAACGTCGATTGAATAGATTGGGTCAAAGGTGATGTATAGAGACCGGACCCCTATCTACTCAATGTGGTGAAATTAACGTGTGCTTTGGTCAGGAATTGTCTTTTACCAAGTAATTAACCCAATAGCAAGATATTTGGACGATTTCTGTGGCCCCTTAAGGTGTTGCGAAAACGTCGATTGAATAGATCAGGTCAAAGGTGATGTATAGAGACCGGACCCCTATCTACTCAATGTGGTGAAATTAACGTGTGCTTTGGTCAGGAATTGTCTTTTACCAAGTAATGAACCCAATAGTAAGATATTTGGAGGATTTCTGTGGCCCCTTAAGGTGTTGCGAAAACGTCGATTGAATAGATTGGGTCAAAGGTGATGTATAGAGACCGGACCCCTATCTACTCAATGTGGTGAAATTAACGTGTGCTTTGGTCAGGAATTGTCTTTTACCAAGTAATGAACCCAATAGTAAGATATTTGGAGGATTTCTGTGGCCCCTTAAGGTGTTGCGAAAACGTCGATTGAATAGATTGGGTCAAAGGTGATGTATAGAGACCGGACCCCTATCTACTCAATGTGGTGAAATTAACGTGTGCTTTGGTCAGGAATTGTCTTTTACCAAGTAATTAACCCAATAGCAAGATATTTGGACGATTTCTGTGGCCCCTTAAGGTGTTGCGAAAACGTCGATTGAATAGATCAGGTCAAAGGTGATGTATAGAGACCGGACCCCTATCTACTCAATGTGGTGAAATTAACGTGTGCTTTGGTCAGGAATTGTCTTTTACCAAGTAATGAACCCAATAGTAAGATATTTGGAGGATTTCTGTGGCCACTTAAGGTGTTGCGAAAACGTCGATTGAATAGATTGGGTCAAAGGTGATGTATAGAGACCGGACCCCTATCTACTCAATGTGGTGAAATTAACGTGTGCTTTGGTCAGGAATTGTCTTTTACCAAGTAATGAACCCAATAGTAAGATATTTGGAGGATTTCTGTGGCCCCTTAAGGTGTTGCGAAAACGTCGATTGAATAGATCAGGTCAAAGGTGATGTATAGAGACCGGACCCCCATCTACTCAATGTGGTGAAATTAACGTGTGCTTTGGTCAGGAATTGTCTTTTACCAAGTAATGAACCCAATAGCAAGATATTTGGACGATTTCTGTGGCCCCTTAAGGTGTTGCGAAAACGTCGGTTGAATAGATCAGGTCAAAGGTGATGTATAGAGACCGGACCCCTATCTACTCAATGTGGTGAAATTAACGTGTGCTTTGGTCAGGAATGGTCTTTTACCAAGTAATGAACCCAATAGTAAGATATTTGGAGGATTTCTGTGGCCCCTTAAGGTGTTGCGAAAACGTCGATTGAATAGATTGGGTCAAAGGTGATGTATAGAGACCGGACCCCTATCTACTCAATGTGGTGAAATTAACGTGTGCTTTGGTCAGGAATTGTCTTTTACCAAGTAATTAACCCAATAGCAAGATATTTGGACGATTTCTGTGGCCCCTTAAGGTGTTGCGAAAACGTCGATTGAATAGATCAGGTCAAAGGTGATGTATAGAGACCGGACCCCTATCTACTCAATGTGGTGAAATTAACGTGTGCTTTGGTCAGGAATTGTCTTTTACCAAGTAATGAACCCAATAGTAAGATATTTGGAGGATTTCTGTGGCCCCTTAAGGTGTTGCGAAAACGTCGATTGAATAGATTGGGTCAAAGGTGATGTATAGAGACCGGACCCCTATCTACTCAATGTGGTGAAATTAACGTGTGCTTTGGTCAGGAATTGTCTTTTACCAAGTAATTAACCCAATAGCAAGATATTTGGACGATTTCTGTGGCCCCTTAAGGTGTTGCGAAAACGTCGATTGAATAGATCAGGTCAAAGGTGATGTATAGAGACCGGACCCCCATCTACTCAATGTGGTGAAATTAACGTGTGCTTTGGTCAGGAATTGTCTTTTACCAAGTAATTAACCCAATAGCAAGATATTTGGACGATTTCTGTGGCCCCTTAAGGTGTTGCGAAAACGTCGATTGAATAGATCTGGTCAAAGGTGATGTATAGAGACCGGACCCCTATCTACTCAATGTGGTGAAATTAACGTGTGCTTTGGTCAGGAATGGTCTTTTACCAAGTAATGAACCCAATAGTAAGATATTTGGAGGATTTCTGTGGCCCCTTAAGGTGTTGCGAAAACGTCGATTGAATAGATCAGGTCAAAGGTGATGTATAGAGACCGGACCCCCATCTACTCAATGTGGTGAAATTAACGTGTGCTTTGGTCAGGGAATTGTCTTTTACCAAGTAATT